>BQNB010046098.1:0-43904 GCA_026074375.1 Tanacetum coccineum | reverse complement strand
GAGGTTTTCGAATATATAACCGTCGCACCAAAAGCTTACAGCTATGGCTTCTGAACACGATTGTTTAGAACCCGATCTTCAACGATTTAATAATCCAAATTCATCAGATGACTTAATGAATACTCCTTCAAAAGAGGATTTGGATAATTTGTTCGGTCCAATGTTTGAAGATTATTTTGAGCAGAAATCTTCTGATACTACCATCAATTCCGCTGCACAACCGACTCATGATCAAGAAGACTTACCTTCTACATCTTCAATCATTGTTGACACACATGAGGCTCCTCCTGTTGTCACAACATCTGACGAACAAACTTCTCCAATCTCTTTACAAGAGTCTGATGAAGTCAATCAAGAAGATTCTGCTGATTTTGATGGTAATACACAGTTTGTTCCATATGATTCTCTGAATCATGAGGAAATTAAGTCATCTACAACGAATCTCGAACCATCAAATGTGCAAAATTTCCATCAAGTACAACCCTCGACTCACATTTGGACAAAAGATCATCCTCTAGACCAAGTTATTGGTGACCCATCCAAACCTGTTATGACTCGTCAACGGCTACATACCGATTCTGAGGTTTGCATGTATGCATTAACCGTTAGCACTTTTGAACCAAAGAACATCAAAGAAGCTATGGCCGATCATAGTTGGATTGAGTCCATGCAAGATGAGTTGAATCAATTTGAAAGACTTCAAGTTTGGGAATTGGTTCCACGACCAGAAGGAAAGAATGTTATTGCTCTCAAATGGCTTTGGGAGAATAGTGCAAAAAGGCAGAAGACATCAGAGTATGAGGCATATGTATCTGGAGAGTCATCGTCTGGACAAGTTAATGTAGAGGAACCAGGTCCTTCTACTTCAGGTAATCAAGAACAAGATGATGAATTTGATTTCTGGACTGATTCTTATGCTTCTGATAATGATGAGATTCCAGCTAAGCAAGTAACACAAGACATCATGGAAGAGATATCTTTGACAATTGATGAAGCGAAGTTAAAGAAGATGGCGGATGAGATGCTAAGACAGAGATGTACTTCAGGAGATGAACATCAGTATCACATTGATCAGATGAAGAATTTCTTGCAAAGTGACATTGTTTGGGAAAGCAAAAAGGAAATTCTTGTCTCTCCGCATCCATGAAAGATCACACCATTAGTTCAAAGCTGTCAAAGAGATCCTGAAGCTCTAGCACTATCTCTGATCAATCAAGACCTTTTGTACTTGAAGAAAGGAAATTCAGGTCCTGAGAAGATCGTTTTGTCAATTCATAAATTTCCAGCAATTGTCTTCAATGATGATGATATTGAAGAACGGACTTCTAGATAGGTTAATAAGTGTATAAAGAAGTTTAATCCTTATGCAAAATATGGTGTTGAAAACTTGAAGAATCCTCATGCGAAGATCTTCCACATAAGGAGACAGAAAGAACCTGGAAGACCAAAGGAAAAGATCTATTCAAACTCTAAGATCGTTCAAGTCATCAAGACATACTGGGAATTAGGTCATGAACATAAGTTTATCATAAAGATTGTGGCAAGAAGAGCTAATGATTGCATAGTGTTAATAACCGAGCCAGATTACAAGAACCTCAATAAGAATGACATTGAAGACATGTATCTGCTGATCCTGAATAACAAGGTACCTGATTATGCTAATACAGGATTGCTATGGTCTCTATCAGTGTTCATCAGGAGTTCAGAAATATAGGAAAGAGTGTACGATTTTCAACTTGGAATCAAAAGCTATCAACAGAAGATTAATCTCACTACACCAACAATTACATTCCCTAGAATTGAAGAATATGATGTGTTTTCTATTGTCTATGAACCCATACATGGAATCATTTACACTAATAGCAAGAAAGAGAAAAGGGTGATGAGACCTTCAGAGATACAGAAGTTTTATGATGCAACACTGAGAAGAACGCTTGAAGGACTAAAGAGTTATTATAATGATGTCAAGTATGGCTATGTGCAAAAAGAACTCACAAATGATGAAGTTGAGTTTCTTAAGTTGTTTGAAGAAGAGATTAAAGTTCGATTGAATTATCGAGATCAAATGAGAAGATGGGAGATGTACGTGAATGGAAGACCACTTGGACCAAGGAGGGAACGCCCAGAATAATCGACCCTTAGGGGGAGATTGTTAGGTTTATGGAAAAATGTCGATTATGTGGTTTTATTATATTTTGTTATTAGACTTTATTTTGTTTAGTTTAATATAGCTTGTAATAAGGTTTATTATGCTTTAAGTAAGAAATAGCATAATAACCAAAGTCTAGGGACTAGTATTGACAAGTTAGGAAAATAAGGAAGGGAAGCCTCCCTCCCATTGCCTATAAATAGCCCTCTAATTTTCATTAGAGGGTGATGCCCTTGTAATTAACTCTCATTTTCCCTCCATAATAAGATTTGAATTTTCCCTTTACTTGCCCTCATTCTCTCTAATCTTACATGTTGATATGATTGATTCAAGATTCATGTGACCTATCAAGAATTCTAATAAGTCTTTGGTAAAAGAACTAGAATCACAAGTCAAAAGTAGATTTGTTAAAGGCTGTGGATGTAACACTAGTAAGAGAGTTAGTGAAGTAGAACCTAAGAAAGTTAGGGAGAATAATGATGCTCCAATTATTGAGGATTGGGTGTCAGATGATGAGGAACAAGATGAGTCTATGACTAAGCCTGAAAAGAAAACTGTTACTCCTACTGCTGCTAAAATAGAAAAACCAGTTAGAAAGTCAGTTAGGTATGCAGAGATGTATAGATCACAAAGGCCTAGAGGGAATCAAAGAAATTGGAATGGTCAGAAGTCCAATCAACTAGGTAGTAAATTTGTGATGTATAACAAGGCTTGTTTTAATTGTGGGAGCTTTAATCATGTGCAGAGAAATTGTACTTACCATCAAAAGAAAAAGGTGGTAAGTGGGAACAATTACAACAGGGTGGATAATTACTATTATGCCAAGACCTCACACCATAGAACCCACAAAAATGTGACTCCAAGAGCAGTTTTGCTAAGAACTGGCCTAAAACCTCTTAGTACTGCTAAGTCAGTTTATACTGCTCACCCAAAACCAACAGTGCATTGTGCTAGACCAAAAACTCATTTTTTTAAATCAGCATAATCTACTGTCCAAAGGCCCTTTTATAAGAAACCAGCATTAACTAACAGGCATTTTAATCATAAGGTTAATACTATTAGGCCTAGAATAGTTAATACTGCTAGGTCATACAGAACACCTGTTAATACTGTTAGGCCCAGAGTAATTAATACTGCTAGGCAAAATAGAACATCAGTTAATGCTGCTAGGGCAAATGGGTTCAATGCTGTTAAGCCCTCAGCATGTTGGGTTTGGAGACCTATCAAACCCAATAGTGCATCAATCACTTTGAACATATATAACTATATTGTTGCACGGGGCAGATCCAAGTCGGTAATGGCTTGGGTCCTAAAAGAAATCTAATTTCTTTATTCTTTTGTGTAAGGCAAGCCACAACATGACGATAAAGGATTTGTTGATAGTGGATGCTCAAGGCACATGACTTGTAACATAGTCTTTATCTCTCTGATTTCAAGCAGTTTGATAGGAGGTTATTGTTGCATTTTCGAAGGAGGTGCATATGGTGGTAAAAATTTTAGGAAAAAGTAACTCTTAGCACTGCTAATCTTGATTTTGAAAGATGTATGCTTTGTCAATGAATTAAATTCATCTTTTTAGTGTTCTCACGATGTGTGACAAAAGAACTATGTCCTTTTTACAGATACTGAATGTCTTGTATTGTTCTCCAAATTTTATGTTGCTGATGAAAATCAGATACTTTTAAAGTTCCTAGAAAGGACAATATGTACAGTTTTGATATAAAGAACATTGTTCCTAAAGAGTTTGACTTGTCTTTGTTGCAAAGGCTACATTAGATGAATCAATGCTTTGGCACAGAAGACTTGGTCATATTAATTTTAAAAACATAAATAAGCTGTCAGGGTAATTTGTAAGTGGGACTGTATTAAAACACTTTGAAAATGAACCAAACTGGGTTGCTAATCTTTAAAGGGAAGCAACACAGAGCTTCTTGTAAGTCTAAAGTTCTGAATCCTATTACTAAGCCTTTGTTTATGCTACATATGGATTTGTTTGGTCCAACCTTTGTGAGTAGCTTGATGCATAAGAAGTATTGCTTAGTAGTCACTGATGATTATAGTAGATTTACATAGGTTTTCTTTTAACAAACTAAGGGATGAACCAGTGTGATCCTTAAGCACGCTTTATTCAAAGAAATCTCGAAAACTAGTGGATAACAAAGTAAAAATAATCAGAAGTGCTAATGGAACTAGAGTTTTAGAACAAAGTTATAGATGATTCTTTGCAAGAAAAGGTTTAAGAGATAATATAGTGGAGCTAGATCCTCAGCAAAATGGTGTTGCTGAGAGGAGAATAGGACATCATTGAGGCTGCTAGAACATGTTAGCTGACTTAAGTACCTAACACATATGGGCAGAAGCATTTTCTACTGCTTGTTATGTACGAAATAGGGTTTTAGTAGTTAAGCCTCATAGCAAGACACCTTATGAACTTTTTAGAGGTTTTAAACCAGTTCTAAGTTTTATGAGACCATTTAGTTGCCATGTTACCATTTTAATACTTTGGATGTTTTAGCAGTTTGATGGCAAACGTGTATGAGGTTTCTTTGTGGTTACTCTTTGAGTAGGAAAGCTTTTTAAGGGTATAACAACACTAGAACCAAAAGGGGTAGAAGAAAACTTGCATATTAGGTTTTTAGAGAATAAGCCTTGATAGGGAAGGAACTGGTCAAACTGGTGTTTGATATTGATCTGCCTAACCCAATCTATGAACTATTTGTACCCAGTAAGTGTCAGGCTTCAGTCTTAATTATCTCTGCAGGTAATCAGAAGTTAACATTCAAGAGTGCATTGTGATGCCAATTTGGAAGATCCTTCCATACTTTGTTTCACCTACAGAGAATGTGAAAATTGAGGGAACCAAAATCTGCTGATGTCTACTCAAATGCGGATGAAGATGGTCTAAATTATAGAATGTTGAACAAGAATGCTTTTCATGTTAATAGCAGTTCTAAGTTGTTAATGTGTTGGGCAACAAGTTAATACTGCCAGTCTTGATCTTAATACTGTAGTCTTGAACTTAATGTTGTTGGTCCATCAGTTAGTACTGCTAGTCCAAATGAAGAACACATCACTAAAAGAACCATGAAGTTGATTTGGGGAACATTACAATTTTCCTATATTTGTTCCAACACTCACCAATTACAGAATTCATAAAGATCATCAAATTGACAATGTGATTAGAGATGTGCAGTCAACTGTTTAGACAAGAAGAATGTTAAAACCTACTTCTGAACAAGGGTTTCTCAGTGATGTGTATAAGCAGAAAACACATGATACCCTAAATACTGGTTTATATGCTTGTTTTCTATCACATATTGAACCAACAAGCATTGCTAAAGCTCTATCTGATTCATCCTGGGTGGGAGGCATGCAGGAGATTCTGCAATTCAAACTTCAACAAGTTTAGATATTGGTGGATCTCCCTAATGGAAAGAAGGCCATTGGAACAAAATGGGTCTTTAGAAACAAGAAAGATGAAAGGGGAATTGTGATTAGGAATAAAGCAAGGTTAGTTGCACAGGGTCATAGACAAGAAGAAGGTATTGATTATGAAGAAGTGTTTGATATGGCAAGAATTGGGCAATAAGATTGTTTCTGGCCTCTGCTTCTTTTATGGTTTTTCGGTATATCTAATGAATGTAACGAAGTGCTTTCTTATATGAACCATTGAGGAAGAAGTCTATGTGCCTCAACCCTTAGGATTTTAAAGTCAGACCATCCAAACAAGTTTACAGGTTTGGTCAAGGGCACTCTTTATGGGTTGCATCAAGCACCAAGAGCATGGTATGAAACTTTTGCTAACTATTTGTTGAGCAATGGGTTTAACAGTGGCAAGCTAGATCAGACATTATTTATCAAGAAGAAAAAGGGAGATATTTTGCTTGTATAAGTCTATGTTGATGATATTATCTTTGGCTCAACAAACAAGGAGTTATGTACTGGTTTTGAGAAGGTAATGAAAGATAAGTTTCAGATGAGATCTATGGGTGAACTAACTTTCTTTCTAGGGTTACAAGTATAACAGAAGGAAGATGGCATATTTATTAGTCAAGACAAATATGTAGCTGCAATTTGGAAGAAGTTCAACTACTCTAATGTAAAGTCTGCCTCAACTCTTGTTGATTTAGAAAAACCTTTGGTCATAGATAAGAGTTGCTGATGATTTTTATGTACATCTTTATAGATCTATGATTGGGGTCTTTGAATGTAATCTCGCTTCATCTAGACCAAATATCATGTTTGAAGTTATGTTCATGGCTAGATTTTCAAGTTACTCCTAAGACCTCACATCTTCTTAGCAGTTAAAGAGGATTTGTAGATATTTGAAAGGCCAAACCAACTTTAGGCTTTGGTATTCTGGGCTTCTCCATTAGAACTGTTGTCTATATTGATAGGGACTATGCTGGAGCAAATCTTGTAGGAAATCTACAACTAGAGTGATGTAGTTTTAAGAAAACAGGTTGATATCTTGGTAGTGTAAAAAGCAAACTGTGGTTGTAACTTCTACAACTGAGTGAATATGTGGCTGTTGCAAGTTGTTGTGGACAAGTACTCTGGATTCAAAACTAATTGTTGGATTATGGGTACAATTTCATGAACACTGTCATTAATATTAACAATAACAGTACTATCTGCATTATTGAAAATCCTGTTCAACATTCTAAAACAAAACACATAGAGATTAGGCATCATTAATTATGAGATTGCACATAAAAAAAGTAATACAAGTGGTTAAAATTCAACTGATTTACATGTTGCAGATCTTTTACAAAATGGTCTATTCTTAATACTTTGGATAGTTTAGGCAAGTTTGATGGCAAAACCGATGAAGGTTTCTTTGTTGGATACTCTTTGAGTAGTAAAGCTTTTAGGGTATACAATACTAGAACCAAAAGGGTAGAATAAAACTTGCATTTTGGGTTTTTAGAGAATAAGCCTATGATAGAAGGGATATGTCCAAAATGGCTGTTTGATATTGATTCTCTAACCCAATCTATGAATTATGTATCGGTAAGTGCAGGTACAGTCTCTAATATCTCTGCAGGTACATCAGAAGTTAACAGTCAAGATTGCATTGTAATGCCAATTTGGAAAGATCCTTCATACTTTGATTCACCTACAAATAATGTTGAAAATGGTGAACCAAAAACTGCTGATCTCAAAAGCAGGATGAAGATGGTCTAAATAATGAGAATGCTGAACAAGAAAGGTTTTCAGTTGATAGCAGTTCTAAAGATGTTAATGCTGTTGGGCAACAAGTTAATACTGCCAGTCTTGATCTTAATACTGGTGGTCTTGAACTTAATGTTGTTGGTCCATCAGTTAGTACTGCTAGTCCAAATGAAGAAGGCAACATTGGAGAAGAACCAGAAGTTGATTTGGGGAACATTACAAATTCCTATATTTTTCCAACCACTCCCAATACAAGAATTCATAAAGATTCAACAAATTGACAATGTGATTATTAGAGATTGTGCAGTCAAACTGTTTAGACAAGAAGAATGTTTGTAAAACCACTTCGAACAAGGGTTTCTCAGTGATGTGTATAATGCAGAAAACACATGATACCCTAAATCTGGTTTATATGCTGGTTTTCTATCACATTTTGGAACACAAACAAGCATTGCTAAAGCTCTATTGATTCATCCTGGGTGGAGCAATTGCAGGAGAACTTCGCAAATTCAAACTTCAACAAGTTTGGATATTGGTGGATCTCCCTAATGGAAAGAAGGCCATTGGAACAAAATGGGTCTTTAGAAACAAGAAAGATGAAAGGAATTGTGATTAGGAATAAAGCAAGGTTAGTTGCACAGGGTCATAGACAAGAAGAAGGTATTGATTATGAAGAAAGTGTTTGCACCTTATGGCAAGAATTGAAGGCAATAGATTGTTTTGGCGCTTGCTTCTTTTATGGGTTTTCTAGGTTATACAAAATGATTGTAAGAGTGCTTTCTTATATGGAACCATTGAGGAAGAAGTCTATGTGGACTTCAAACCCCTAGGGATTTAAGATCAACCATCCAAACAAAGTTTACAAGGTGGTCAAGGCACTTTATGGTTTTCATCAAGCACCAAGAGCATGGTAGAAACTTTTTGCTAACTATTTGTTGAGCAATGGGTTTAACAGTTGCAAGCTATGGATCAGACATTTTTATCAAGAAGGAAAAAGGGAGATATTTTGCTTGTATAGTCTATGTTGATGATATTATCTTTGGCTCAACAAACAAGGAGTTATGTACTGGTTTTGCGAAGGTAATGAATGATAAGTTTCAGATGAGATCTATGGGTGAACTAACTTTTCTTTTAGGCGTTACAGTATAACAGAAGGATGATGGATATTTTTATTAGTCAAGACAAAATATGTTGCTTGCAATTTGGAAGAAGTTCAACTACTCTAATGTAAGTCTGCCTCAACTTTGGTGATTTAGTAAAACCTTTGGTCAAAGATAGAATGCTGATGTTTTTATGGTACTTCTTTATAGATCTATTGATTGGGTCTTTGATGTATCTACTTATCTAGACCAAATATCATGTTTGAAGTACTTCACTTTTTGTGCATGTGCTTGTTTCAAGTTACTCCTAAGACATCACTTCTTTAGCAGTAAAGAGGGATTTTTAGATATTTTGAAAGGCAATACCAACTTTTTAGGCCTTTGTATTTAGGGATTCTCCATTTGAACTAGGTGATATATTGATCTAGTGACTATGCTAGAGCAACTCTTGATAGGAAATCTACAACTAGAGGATGTCAGTTTTTGGGAAACAGGTTGATATCTTGGTAGTGTAAAAAGCAAACTGTGGTTGCAACTTCTACAACTGAAGCTGAATATGTGGCTGCTGCAAGTTGTTGTGGACAAGTACTCTGGATTCAAAAATTAATTGTTGGATTATGGGTACAATTTCATGAACACTGGTCATTAATATTAACAATAACCAGTACTATCTGCATTATTTAAATCCTGTTTCAACATTCTAAAACAAAACACATTTGAGATTATGGCTCCATTATATAATGTGATTGCAACACTTAAAAAAGTTAATACAAGTGGTTTAAAAATTCATACTGATTTAAATGTTGCAGATCTTCTTATAAAAGGTTTTGATGCAGGCAGATTTCAATACTTGGTCTTAAGTATTGGAATGTTGAATTCTTAACTATCTATATCTCTTTATGTTTTTGTAAAAGATTAATACTGTTAGTTTTCTCAATTAATACTACTAAGTATAATTAAAACTGTTAGTTATACTTAAGACTGTTTTGTTACACCAGTTAGTTAAGGTTAATGCTGTTAAGAAGAAAATGGTTTGGAATTTGTATCTTTGGCTGTGAACTAACATTTGTAGGTAAAGCATGTTGAATACAAGTTGTTGAATGCTTTACCTTTTTGAAGATAGATAATGGTCTTGGTTCATAGAGTTTAATTTTCTTTCATGGGATATGCATAAATATGGATCCTCATGAATTCCCACATGTCTATCTAGTCTTTTCTAGTGTGCTTGTGATGAATAGAGGCATGTTGTTGCATAATGTATGAGATAAAAGTTAATACTGTTCGACTTAGTTACTAATGCTAGGTAGTGAATTAACTATTGTCAGGCAAATGTTATGCTGTTAAGAGGATTTGGGCACAAGTTGCAACCATTTTCAAATTCTTAATCAATTGAGGCATTGTTTGAGGGGAGGTTCCTTATTTCTACAACCAACAAGCATGGATGAAAGGATGTGTTATATCATCAGTATGTTCAAAAGAGATTAACACACATCTATGTATATCATAAGAGGTCGAGACACCAAGATACCTCAGTCTAGTAGTCCCCCTGACAAAGGTTGATGATGAGGTTGTCCATAAGGAGTTGGGTGACAGAATGGAAAGGGCTGCCACTACTGCTTCTAGCTTAGAAGTAGAGCAGGACAGTGGTAACATCAAGATAAGACCTAATCCATGGCAACACTTAATGAATAAAACTCCTTAGGGAATTATTTCAGTGGAGTGGTCCCAGGTGCAAGATACCTTCATTGGGGATGTTGACATGCTCACTAGGTTTGAGATTACATCAATACAGTCCATTGATCCACCTCTCTCAAGAGGTTACACACTTGAAGTGAGGAGGACAGTATGAAACTCATTAGAATTGATGGAATTTTGTATACAACTGCCATATAAAAACAAAAAGAGTGTCTTGGTAAGCCAAAAGAAATGAGAGATTTTGTGAGCTTAAAAATAGAAAGAGAGATGTGTGCATAAAAACAGAAAGAGTGATTATGTGAGCAAAAATAATTGAGAGATGGTGTGAGCATAAAAACAAAAAGAGAGTATGTGTGAATAAACTTTGATGATGAAAATTGCTTATTGGAATGAACATTGAATGATTACTGATGTATTCTTTTAATGCTGCCCCGTTTGAACTTAATGCTGCTAAGCTTAAAGTTAATACTGTTAGGCTTAAATTAGTACTGTCCGTATTGCATTCTGCTGTTAAGCATATGTTAATGCTGCCAGTTCAAGTTTCTGTTGTTGAGGGTGATTTTATAAATACTTTGATTAAGGGTTTCATTTACTTCTTTATTCGATTTCATTATTCAATCGCTCGTAGCTAACCATAAACCATATTTAATTTTCATCTGTTGATCATCGAGTTTCATATCATGACAGCCCTAAGTTTGCTGCAACATACAATGTGGTCGGGTTCTTGGAAAACCCGAAGGAATGTGATGGGTTTGCAATGATAATTGATTTCTGAAGGCAAGTTTGTTTCATATGCTTTAAAACCGTCAATCCGGTGTTCTACTCATCTAGCATTGAACATCGTTTGGCAACTGCAAGGTACAGACAGTTAAATGGAGTGCGACAGATACAAGCCTAGTTGATAAGAAGAGGTTATATTACGGAGTCAAGCATTAGGAGAGATCTTCATTTAGATGATGCAGAAGGTACTGATTGTCTTCCAACTGCTACTATCTTTGAAGAATTGGCGCGTATGGGGTATGAAAAGCCTTCTCAAAAGCTTACTTTTTATAAAGCCTTTTTCTCTCCTTAGTGGAAATATTTCATTCATACTATTACTCAATGCTTAAGTGCTAAATCCACTGCATGGAATAAGTTCAGTAGTTCTATGGCTTCTTTGATCATATTGTGAGAAATCTCGATTCACGATCTCGGGAGGTCAGGGAAGCTCAAAATAAGAATAAGCCATAATGGAGAGGAGAGAGCTTTATTTAATTTTCAAATTTTATTAAAATGTAAAATGAAAGGAGAATACAAAATGTGAGCTTCACCCTCTAATGTTGATTAGAGGGGAGTATTTATAGGTAAAACACAAGGACACTTTGGACTAATTACACTTTTAGTCCTTGTGTTTTAACTTAAACCTAAACTAGTGTAATTTCCATATAGACACCATATTTTTAATCCTAACAATCTTCCCCCAATATGGTGGCATATGGAATTACTTACAATGTATCCTACAAGTACAAATAGCTAAAGATATCTGCAGTTTGCTTTGTCTTCAACATGTACTTTAGCTTGAATCATTCCTTTACTTGTAGAGAATACAATGTAATATGTATAAACTGAGTTGACTTACCCCTAGTTCATACCGCATGTCTTCAAGCAGTTCAACTGCTTCCCCCCAAACAGACAGCCATTTGAAGCAAATATGAAACTTTGATGTAGTTGACAAATCTTCTAACAATGGCAGTTTAAGCTCGCAGCGGAATTTGTAGAAGATGAAGTAAACTACACTTAGCAGCAAATCTGACTTCTTCATTGCGGATTAGTAGCCAATCCATTCAGGGGAACATGCACAGACTTCACACATTTCTTCCCCCTGATTGATGTAGTCTATCGAAGTATTCAACCAAAAAAGATGATAGTCAAAGGAATATGAAAGGAAATAAAAATAGTTTGGAATTTGTATCTTTGGCTGTGAACTAACATTTGCAGGTAAAGCATGTTGAATACAAGTTGTTGAATGCTTCACCTTTTTTAATATAGAAAATGGTCTTGGTTTACAGAGTTTAACTTTTATTCATGGGTTATGCATAAATATGGATCCTCATGAATTCCCACATGTCTATCTAGTCTTTTCTAGTGTGCTTGTGATGAATAGAGGCATGTTGTTGCATAATTATTGAAGATAAAGTTAATACTGTTCGACTTCAGTTAATACTGCTAGGCAGTGAATTACTACTGTCAGGTAATGTTAATGCTGTTAAGAGGACATGGGCACCAAAGTTGCAACTATTTTCAAATTCTTATCAATTGAGGCATTATTTGAGGGGAGGTTCCTTATTTCTACAACCAA
Source organism: Tanacetum coccineum (assembly GCA_026074375.1). Classification (NCBI taxonomy): domain Eukaryota; kingdom Viridiplantae; phylum Streptophyta; class Magnoliopsida; order Asterales; family Asteraceae; genus Tanacetum; species Tanacetum coccineum. Next base: position 31,447 of record BQNB010046098.1, on the reverse strand, counting down.
CAAGCATGGATGAAAGGATGTGTTATATCATCAGTATGTTCAAAAGGGATTAAAACACATCTAGGTATATCACAAGAGGTCGGGACACCAAGATACCTCAGTCTAGTGGTCCCCCTGACAAAGGTTGGTGATGAGGTTATCCATAAGGAGTTGGGTGACATAATGGAAAGGGCTGCCACTACTGCTTCTAGCTTAGAAGCAGAGCAGGACAGTGGTAACATCAAATAAGACCTAATCCATGGCAACACTTAATGAATAAACTCCTTAGGGAATTAATTCAGGTAGTGGTCCCAGGTGCCAAGATACCATATTGGGGGATGTGAATGCTCAAACTAGGTTTGAGATTACATCTATACAGTCTATTGATCCACCTCTCTCAAGAGGTTACACACTTGGAAGTGGGGAGGACAGTATGAAACTCATTGGAATTGACGAAATTTTGTACACAACTGTCATATAAAAACAGAAAGAGAGATGTGTGCATAAAAACAGAAATGAGTGATTATGTGAGCAAAAAGAATTGAGAGATGTTGTGAGCATAAAAATAGAAAGAGAGTATGTGTGAATCAAATTTGATGGTGAAAATTGCTTATTGGAATGAACATTGAATGATTACTGGTGTATTCTTTTAATGCTGCTCAGTTTGAACTTAATGCTGCTAAGCTTAAGTTAATGCTGTTAGGGTTAAATTAGTACTGTCTGTATTAGTTTCTGCTGTTAAGCATATGTTAATACTGCCAGTTCAAGTTTCTGCTATTGAGGGTGATTCTATAAATACTTTGATTAAGGGCTTCATTTACTTCTTTATTCGATTTTACTTATTCAAACACTCTCTAATCATAAACCCTAATTCAGTCTTCATCTTTGATCATCGAATTCATCATTATGACAAGCCCTAAGCTTGCTGAAACACACAATGTAGTCGCGTTCTTGGAAAAACCTAAAGAAAGTGATGGATTTGCAGAGATAATTGATTTCTTGAAGGCAAGTTCTGTTTCATATGCTTTAACAGTCAATCCGGTGTTCTACACATCTTGCATTGAACAATTTTGGGCAACTGCCAAGGTACAGACAGTTAATGAAGTGCGACAGATACAAGCCCTAGTTGATAAGAAGAGGGTTGTTGTTACAGAGTCAAGCATTAGGAGAGATCTTCATTTAGATGATGCAGAAGGTACTGATTGTCTTCCAACTGCTACTATCTTTGAAGAATTGGCGCGTATGGGGTATGAAAAGCCTTCTCAAAAGCTTACTTTTTATAAAGCCTTTTTCTCTCCTCAGTGGAAGTATTTTGTTCATACTATTACTCAATGCTTAACTGCTAAATCCACTGCATGGAATGAGTTCAGTAGTTCTATGGCTTCGTTGATCATATGCTTGGCAACTAATCAGAAGTTCAATCTATCTAAATATATCTTTGATGCAATGGTGAAACACTTAGATGGAGGAGTCAAATTCTTGGTGTATCCACGTTTTCTCCAAGTTTTCATTAATCAACAATTGGGTAATATGTCAACACACAAGAAGATTTTTGTTAACCCCTTTCACACAAAGAAAGTGTTTGAAAATATAAAGAGGGTAGGAAAGGATTTCTCTGGGAGAATAACACCTTTATTTGATACCATGATGGTTCAACCTATTGAAGAAATAGGTGAGGATTCAGATAATCTAACTGATTCCACTCCAATACCCATTATTGATCAACCATCTTCATCTTCCCAACCCAAGAAGGATAAACCATCTAAGAAGGGGGAAAAGTCAAATCTTATATTGAGAAAATAAGAGTTAATTAAAAGGGTACACCCTCTAATAAGATTAGATGGCTATATTTATAAGCAATGGGAGGGAGGGCCTCCCTTTCCCTTATTTTTCCTAACTTTGTCAATACTAGTTCCCTAGACTTTTGGTTAATTGATCAATTCTCTTACTTCAAGCATACATCACCCTATTACAAGCTATATTAAACCTAACAAAATATAACAGTCTAATAACAAAATATAATAAAACCACATAATCGACACTTTTCATAAACCTAACAATCTCCCCCTAAGGGTCGATTATTCTGGGCGTTCCCTCCTTGGTCCAAGTGGTCTTCCATTCACATACATTTCCCCATCTTCTCATTTGATCTCGATAATTCAATCGAACTTCAATCTCTTCTTCAAACAACTTAAGAAACTCAACTTCATCACTTGTGAGTTCATTTTTGCACATAGCTACTTGAACATCATTATAATATCTCTTTATCCTTCAAGCATTCTTCACAGTGTTTCATCACAAAACTTATTATCCTGAATGTTCTCATCACCCCTTTTCTCTTTCTTGCTATTAGTGTAAATGATTCCATGTACGGGCTCATAGACAATAGAAAACACATCATATTCTTCAATTCCTGGGAATGTAATTGTTGGTGCAGTGAGATTAATCTTCTGTTGATAGCTTTCGATTCCAAGTTAAAAATCGTGCACTCTTTCCCATATCACTGAACTCCTGATGAACACTGATAGAGACCATAGCAATCATGATTAACATATCAGGACCGTTGTTATTTACGATCAGCAGATACAAGTCTTCAAAGTCATTCCTTATTGAGGTTCTTGTAATCTGGCCTCGGTTAATTGACACTAATGCAATCATAATAGCTCTTCTGCCACAATCTCTGTGAAAACTTATGTTCATGAAGACCCAATTCCCAAGTATGTACTTGATACGTTAACGATCTTAAGTTTGAATAGATCTCTTCCTTCGGTCTTCCAGGTTCTTTCTGTCTCTATGTAGAAGATCTTCGCATGAGGATTCTTCTAGTTTTCAACACCAAATCTAGCATAAGGATTAAACTTTCTTTATAACTTTATCTATCTGGAAGTCCGTTCTACTGCATAATCATCATCATTGAAGACAATTTCGGGAAATTTTAATGAATGACAAAATGATCTTCTCAGACCTGAATTTCTTTCCTCAAGTACAAAGGTCTTGATTTGATACAGAGATTGTGCTGGAGCTCATGATCTCTTTTGACAACTTTGAACTAAATGTGTGATCTTTCCTGGATGCGAGGACAAAGAAATTTCCTTTCTGCTTTCCCACCACAATGCACTTTACACAAATTCCCTCATCTAATCAAATGTATACTGAAGTTCATCTCCTGAAGTACATCTTTGTCTTAGCATCTCATCCGCCATCTTCTTCAACTTAGCATCATCTATTGTCAAAGATAGCTCGTTTCCAGATGTCTTTGTTACATCTTAGTAGAATCTCATCATCTCAGAAGCATAAAATCAGTATAGAAATCAAATTCATCATCTTGTTTCTTGATTAACCAAAAGTAAAGGACCTAGTTCCTATACATTTAACTTGTCCAGAGCGATTGATCTCCAGATACCTATGCTTCCTTACTCCGATGTCTTCTGCCCTTTTGCACTATCTCCCCCCTCAAGGATGAGCATCATCATGAGGATCGTCCTGATCTCTTATGCGAACGGCAGAATATCTACAAGCAGTTTGTGGTACCTGAGTCTTCTCAAAATTCATCTGGAGAGTTAACCAGATTGCTATGTCTTGTTGTTGTAACAGAGGATCAGCCTTCATAACAAGGTATAATTGATGTTGTTGTTCCTTGAACCAAGCGATATTGAACTTGTGCCGGATGAACATGAAGAAATAAGACCCAACATATATATTTACTACGTAACAGATGCATCAACTAACGAAGGAATAGCATTGTCAATTGCATTTTTGAATCTATGATTATATCTGTGCCCAGAATACCCCACGTTCTTAACGCAAGATACTTAATAGATTAATCTTTCCGTCTCTCTTCTTTAGTCCCTTTTTTCCCTTTCCAAAATCAACCCTTCCCGCAAGATACACAGGAACGATCCTCGAACTTGTGCAGGAACTTCCCTCTTAACTTGCTTCCGTTACTTTCTCTTTCAACCAACGAGGTACAGTTCTCCATCATGACATCATGAAGATTATCAACAAGTTGATCACTTGATGTCCGTATGGCATAACCTTTTCTTAGATTGCAAATAAGTAACCATATCATCCCTGTAATTCATGAAAGAAACTCTTATATCTTTTGAATCGATTGGGTTTTGCCTTGATCAATGAGATAGAAGACAATTGGGTTTGTTAACTTTTGGTTCAAATGAACCAGATGATGGGTAGATGAGTTAACCGTTCAATTCATGAAGTTTCTCGGTATTCAAAGATACGAGAGTAGAGAGATTCTTAGGTGATCTAGTTGGTGAAGGAATTGGTGAAATCCTAGTCTCCTCTATATTCTTCCCTTTCACCCTTCTCCTTAATTCAAACACCTCATCATTATTTCATCTTCTTCATCATCAACATTTATTGGTGGAACAATATTGGTAACATCTACCATTGGAGTATCTTTATCTGGTTCTACCTCCTTGTCCTTTGTAGTCTCTTCCTCCTTTTCCTGAACAATCTCCATCTCCGGACTTTCCTTATCACTCCTGGGCTCAAACCCTAAGTGCCGGGAATACATTGTCATCATGCCTAGGGGGTGAACTATCATCAACATTCTCAGGATCTTCAACAAGCTTCTCAATCTCCTCAGCTGCCAAGTGCTCGTATACCAGTGCCACATTTTCTCTGCTTCTTGTTCTTCAACGACTCTGTGTCCGCAAGACTTACTTGAACATTCTTGTCAATATCTCATCAGCTTTTTCTGCTGATGGCACTGGAACAGGTGGTGTTAGTCATGCAGATTGCCTTGACGGTAATCAAAAATGGATCACAGTTGATCATTTTAGAACACTTGACTCAGCTGTCTCCGTAGCAGGGTTAGGTGACCTAAGGGCTCTAGGTGTCCTATGCGTTCCCTAGGTAGACTCAGTCGGCTGTGACTGAGTCAGAGGAACATCTAGCCTAAACACCTCTGCATACATCTTATAATGCACTGTAAGCTTCACCTCATCTATGATCATCTATGCTGGTATCCGCATCCCAACCTTGTTCTTGTTTCTTCATGAATTGAAGATATTCTTCATAATATCATCATCTTGAAGATTGTGATAAGCATCTTGAGCACGTCTTGAAATGTTAGGAAAGATAGTCATATAATGACTGATGATGATCTTCGTAAATCATGGGTATGGGATCAAAGTGGCAGGATGATGAAGCGAATAGTAAATTCCTTCCCACATTAACTCAGCATAATCTACATAAATGTTATTGACAAAGCAGTATAACATTTTCATTATCTGCAACGGCGGTTGGTCCCACCCCGTAACGCGTGTAGTCAAGCACTTAGAGAATATCTTGCATAACGTCTGCCAAGGCTGTAGAAGACCAGATATCTTGAAATTAGAAACAGTCTTGAGTTTCATTGTAAATCCTAACACTTGTTTTTAAAATGGAACCCTATTGGAGAATGATGGTGGTGGCACAAACGAAGCATGATTGTTATCATTTGCTTGTGGAAGATGAAAGATTGTTCTGAAGTCATCCAGAGTAAGTGTAAGCTCTTTTCTATCCAGCAAGAACTTGAGTCGATGCTTTGATCCGTCTTCTTTCAAAGTATACCAACTTGTGTCATAAAATCCAAGGAACAGATGCTGAAGCTGCAATGCTGAATCCGTAAACGAGATTCCTTAATAAATCATCAGAAATCCTTGCTCTCTGATGGCACTGCACATGCTCCAACTCAAAACTCACCTTCTTGTTTGTGCATGTCCATAAGGTTCATATCGCTGTTTGGGACACAGTTCATCTGAAAAAATGACATCATCTCCCCCCCCCCCGCCCCTACTGGTAGGAGAAAGGTGGGGCAGTAGGGGGATTGTTTTTTTGGTCATGTTGTTGTTGTGGCCAGGATGAAACTGCCTGAAATACAATGGAGGTGTTAGAAACAAATAATTCTTTTGACATTTTGTCTTTTTTTCCTCTCTGTCTGTTTTTTATATGTTTCTGGCAATTCTTTTTGAAACATATTTTTGATCAGTTTTTCTTATTCTCGTTCATTTGACTTTTTCGAGCACTATGCCTATGCTTTATTCAATTATTCTGTTATTTACCATTTTTGTGTGTTTCTGGAATTTTTTTGCAAACACACTTTTGATTTGCTTTTTCGCGTATGGATTTAGCTCTCTCTTCCTGTTTTTAGAATATCCACACCAGAAAATTCTTTGTGACTGATACTCTCCTCAGAAAGAGATAAAGATTTCTCTTTTGGTTTGAAATCAAGATCACAGTTAATGAAAAAATTCAAGAGAAATCCTTCAACTCCTTAAAATTGTTTAAGAAAGAGTTATCATTTTACACAATAACAGATTTTTGAGAGAACTTTTTCAAAATCATGTGACAAAAACTTTTCACATGTTGATAATATTGAATAATGAATCACAAACCCACAACTAATTGACACTAAGTCACTCACTCCTCATTATGTTTCATTGCAAAGAAAACGGCCGAGCCACATACTTAGTCCACGTAAACTAATTGAGATTTGAAATTACATATTTCAAGTTATAAAAACTTCGATACTTTCACAGTTTTGATTATGAAGCCTAAACAAGATACAAACACATCAATGCAATAATTGAATAGACAGCTAAGTCACTCAGTCCTTCATTATGTTCAATGAAGAAAACGGTCGAAAACCGGACATACTTAGTCCTCTGAAACAATTACGAATAGACATAGAGGATCCATAGCATAGAAAATCATGAAAACTTGTTTCTGTGGCCAAAATATTTTTTTAGATTTTCACACACTAAACAACTGATGTTTTTGTTTTTCACAGACTTCACACAATAAAGCATTACATCATGAAGCAACAACATTATTAAACATATCAAACATTTTCACAAAACACAATCAATTAAACTGATTTTACCATTTACCATTTACTAGAGTTTTGACTTTTGTTGACTACCGAGTTTGACACAGTTTGACCTTCACCGATTTTGGACCAATTAGACTTTTACTGCGTTTAAAAAATAATGACTTTTGTTAGCCATAAACTCAATATCATCTAAGTGTTTTAAATCATTAACAGATTATAACCGGTGCCAAAGAACAAAACTCGGTTAAAATCACAGATTCGGTAATGTACTACCAAGTTAAAATCAAAAACTCAATCTCTAACCATTAGTATGGCTCATTTTTATGCCTTAAGTCACTTTTTACACTAAATCTAAGCCTAAGATTATGCACACAATATCATAAGCTACAAAACATTATTATAACACAAACTCGGTAAACCTCATCTTTACCGAGTTCAAACTCGGTAATCCCAAATAACTCAAAAACACCTAAGACATATATATCCACTTACGTTTGAGTAAGAAGTGAAATTACAATCGTTGTAATGAAACTAGAGATAGCTTATAAAACAGATTTCTACTCAACTCAGTAAAAAGATTCGGTAAAAAAGAAAAGTAAAAAATTAAATTAAAATCCTTTATATAGCTACCGAAAACATGTTGGAAAAATTGACATTTCAGTCCTTGGTACTTAACTTTTAAACCCAGAAACTATTGAAAAATTGTCACATTCAGTCCCTGTACTTATTATTTACCGAAAAATTTTGAAAAATTTACACAAACTCCCCCTTAAACAATGAATCTTTTCAAACACTCCCCCTTGAAATTTCAATTATGTAAAATTCATAGTCCAAAAATGAAAAATTATTACTTTTTCAACTAAAACTCCCCCTTAAAAATATAAAATTTCCAAATTTAGTCATCATGAGAGTCTATATCAAAAAGATGTTTGTGATGAAATTTGTAAGGAACTCACCCCCTTGGATCATGATTCTGTATTTTGCAATGTAAAAGGTTATAATAAGAAACTTGGAATCATGAAATAAAAGATTGTATTTCTTTTAAATTATGTTGTTGTTGTTTTTTTAATAAGAAAAATGTGTCAAATCTTTTTGTTATTATTATTATTTTTTTAATTTTTCAATTTTTTCTTTTGTTTTTGAAATATTTATGTACATGATTGTGATGTATGATCTTTTCACGAAGATAACTTTGTCAGACTTTCCAACTGAGTTATCATACATCTCATACCAATGGATGAACTAAATACCCAAAGCGTTCTTTTGGAAGCGCCTTAGTAAATAGATCCGCTAGTTGGTATTCTGTTCCGAAAAAGTAAATTTCCACAGTACCCCTCTCAACGTATTCTTTAATAAAATGATACCAGATGTCAATGTGCTTTGTCTTAGAATGTTGGACTAGATTGCATGAAATAGCAATGGCACTCTTGAAATCACAATACATCAGAAAAATCCGCGATTGTACTTAAATCCTTAGTCAAGCAGTTTGAGTACACATGCCATATTCACTTGAGCACAACATGCAGACAATGAAACATATTCAGACTCTGCAGTAACCATCTGCAGTACAATCTTGTTTCTTTGAACTCCAACTCACGAGATTTCCACCTAAAAATTACAATCCTCCTGATGTGCTTTTACAATCATCTTTACAACCTGCATGGTACGTATCTAAATAGGCAATTAGTTCAAAACTAGAATCCTTCGGATACCATAGGCCCATGTTATAGGACTGCTTAGGTACCGAAAGATCCTTTGACCTCTTTCAGGTGTTTGACCATAGTCCGTGCTTGATAACAGTCACATACAAAAGTTAGCAAAAAGGCAAGTCTGGTCGACTGGCTGATAGATACATAAGGCCCTCCTATCATCATAGACATAAGCATTTGATTAGTAGGAGTGCCTTGTAATTCAGCATCCAGTCTCTTCGGTTGCCATAGTTTGCTCATGGAGACACATTCATCCTAGACCATGTTTCTTTAACAACTCATTGCATATTATGACGTGACTTATAATATGCCACGGGGTGCATGGTATCATCTACCATTGGAGTAACTTTATCTGGGCCAATTATATCTTTTTATGGAACCCGTGTTCAATTAGAAAAGAAGACCAGTTTGTCATACCATGCACGTACGGTGCTTGCTTTAAGACCCGTATAGACTTTTTTTTAACCTGTAGACGTGAATTTGGAAAATTCAGAATCAAAAAACCCTCAAATGCTGACATAAACTTCTTCTTTCAAAGGACCATTGAGAAAATCCGTTTTGACATCCATTTGAAAGATAAGTGGATAATCATATAAGCAGCAAAAGCAATGAACAGGCCGAACAGCACTCAAGACTAGCAACTGGAAGCAATAACCTGCCTCAAAATCAATGCCTTCTTCTTGATTATAACCTTTAGCCACAAGACGAGTTTTGTTCCGAACCACAATATTATCTGCATCACACTTATTCTTCCAAAGCCATTTGAGAGCAATAACATTCTTTCCTTCGGTCGTGAAACCAATTTTCCTAAAACTTGAATTTTCAAATTGATTCAACTTCATCATGCATGGACTCCATCCAACTAGATCGCCATAGCTCTTTGATGTCTTGGTTCAATAGGCTAACGGTTTTTAATGCATACATGCAAACCTCAGAATCGGTATGTAGCCGTTGACGAGGTCATAACACGTTTTGGATGTCACCCATAACTTGGTCAGAGATGATTTTTGTCCCAAATGTGAGTCAGGGTTGTACTTGATGGAAATTCTGCACATTTGATGGTTCGAGATTCGTTGTAGATGACTCAATTTCCTCATGATTCAGAGAATCATATGGAACAAACTGTGTATTACCATCAAAATCAGCAGAATCTTCTTGATTGAATTCATCAGACTCTTGTAAAGAGATTGGAGAAGTTTGTTCGTCAGATGTTGTGACAACAGGAGGAGCCTCATGTGTGTCAACAATGATTGAAGATGTAGAAGGTGAGTCTTCTTGATCGTGAGTCGGTTGTGCAGCGGAATTGATGGTAGTATCAGAAGATTTCTGCTCAAAATAATCTTCAAACATTGGACCGAACAAATTATCCAAATCCCTTTTGACGGAGTATTCATTAGCATTGATGAATTTTGATTATTAAATCGTTGAAGTTCGGGTTCTAAACAATCGTGTTCAGAAGCTATTGCTGTAAGCTCATCAAACTTGACATGAATAGTCTCCATAATCCTTTTGGTGCGACGGTTATAGATTCAAAAACCTCTTGATGTTTCCGAATAACCAATAAAAACCCCAATGTCTGCTTTAGGTTTCATTTTCCCAAGATCATCACGGTCATTTGTCGGATAACACAATGAGCCAAACACATGAAAATACTCAACATTTGGCTTTCGTCCACGTAACAGCTCATAAGGTGTTTTATTGTGTCGTGTGTTAATGATTGACCGGTTTTTTGAGTAAAACTTGCTGATGCAACTGCTTCAGCCCAAAAAAATTCATAACCTTGAAAAAAAAAGCATTTGTGCAGCAGCCTCAACCAGAGTACGAAATAACGCCGGTCTACTACTCTATTTATGCTGAGGTGTGCGAGCAATTGAAAATGTTTGCATAATACCTAACTTCTCATAATAAGCTTGAAGTTGCGATTTTTGAATACTGTGCCATTATCTAGTCCGAAATCTTGCAAACATTTGGCTTTGTAATTCTATTGAGCTTGAGCAATGAATTATCTTGATGATCTCCTTTACACTGGAGTTCGTCTTCAAACGAAGAAAATAAACCCACGTAAATCTCGAAAAATCATCCACTATCATAAGAATATACTTCTTTCCATTGAAACCGAAAGCACTCTTATTGGACCGCACAAATCCATATGAAGTAATTCCAATTTGGAGTAATCACTTGGAATCATGTAGGTGATGAGAAGCTTTCTTGTTGCTTTTTCCATCTTTCACAAGCAGAAACAAAGATGATCATTTCCATATTTTGAACTATGTAAACCGTCAACCAAGTCAAGTTTGGTAAGATCGTTTATGGTGCCAAAATTAAGATGTGACAGTCGTCGATGCCATAACCATGACTTTGTTGAAGTTGCTTTGGACATTAGACAAATGGGTGAAGAAGCAGCCATGTCTGAAATGGAGATAGTATATAAATTTGAATCGCGTCCGCCTGTGAGCAAATCATCTCCTTCTAGATTTCAAACATAACATGTATTAGAACGAAAAGCCACTTCCAAATCTCCATCACAAAATTGTCCAACACTAAAGAGATTGTGTCCAAGACCTTCAACATAATATACATGACAAATAGTGATATTGCCATGTATATAATCACCATAGCCTGTAATAGCTGCAAAGTTGTCATTTCCAAAGCGAACGGTTCCCATGAACTTTTCAACGAAGTTTCTCAATAGTGAACGATCACCCGTCATATGCTTTGAACAACCACTGTCAACAACCCATAGAACGATCTGGACTACCTGCAACACAAGAAGAAACAACACATGGACAACTGGGCAATTTGACTATCCATCTCTTAACTGAAACCAGTGGTTTCGTATTCGAAGGATTAGTATGAGCATGTGGCTTTGTGTTAACAGGTGTCCACATAACATTTGGTTGTGATTCAAACCATTTTTTCCATAATCTACTTGTCTGAATCTTGTTTAGCATGAATGGGCTTATGTTTATGCAAAGATGTTTCTTTTCTTTTTTATTAAAACGCACTAGAAACCTTAAATCTAGCTTTTGATGCACTTGCTTCATCAATCTTAGATTTGGAAGCTACAGAAAGTAGTAATCTAAAGGTCTTAGAATTGTGTCGCTTATTCCCCAATTCTCAGAAAAACCCTAGTCTTAGGAGCTACAAAAGTAGTTTCCAGAAGATTTTGGGTATCCTAGAATTATAACAGAGACGGTTCTACTAGCATTCGAGGACGCCCAAAAAAAACATTCAATTTATGCTACACACATTTATCATGAAAAGGAATAAACACATTTTGCATAAAATAAACACATAACAAAGTTTTCTCTTTAGAAGCGTTTGCAACAGCAACATCAATTTACCATTTCTCCTTGTTTTGACACAACTTACTTAGCAAATTGTAATTTTTTTGTTTGCTTATTTTTCCTAACATAAACTGCTTCTTTCTTTGCTTCATTCTTAGAGACATCTAAGACATTGGTCTTGACATGTGAATCTCTACTCTTTGGTCCTTTAACACTAGATGTAGCATTCATTCCTGTAGAAGATAAAACATTCTTAGTCTTGTTTGTTTGTGATTCTTGTTGTGTGACAACTAAAGTGACTGGTTTTGACTCAACATGGTTTTCTTTTGTTTTTAAAACAACCGTCTGCTTTTGAGAAGCATTTTTATTTAAGGGTGTGACACAAAGAAAAGATTGAGAATCATGTGTCTTGTCAAACTTAGTATTCACAAACTTTCCATTTTTACCATTTTTTATTCTAGCTTTCAACACAGATATGGTAACTAAAAGATTCTAATTCTCAGCACGAATAGCACCCTATGCATAAGTTTTCTCAGAGACATGAGCAATTAACTCATCCATTTCCTTTTGAGTTTGAGACCTTGTTTTTTTATTGAATCGAAAAGCTTTTTATATTCCATTTTGGCATTATCTTGTTCTTTTATCAAAGATTATACTTTAAAATCCAAAGACACGTTCTCATCCTTAAGTTTCTGTATTCTAGAAATCCAAGAGAAATCAAGAGGTTTTGAGTTTTTATTCTTCGAAGAATCCCATTTATGTTTTTCTTTTTCATGTTGCAATTTTAACTCAAAATCAACACTTTGTTTTTTACATCTTTGAACATCTTTCAAGAATTTTTATTCTTGCTTTCAAACCCTCTTGAATCTCTAAAGATTTCTTTTTGACTTGTTCAAGTTCATCATGTAAGAACTTATCAACACACTCATGGTTTAACAACACACATAGCTCAATATCATGTTTGAGTGATGCTTCCAAAAGTTGATCTTTCAACAAATCATTTTGCCTTTCAATCTCATCAAGATAGACATCATTTTGCTCAAACGCATCTTTCATTTCTTTTATATCCCTTTGAAATAGATTCTGAAAGCCATCAAAGTAATCTAATAATTCATTAAGAAGTGGTTTAACTTGATCTCGACAAAAATCATTAAGAGCTATCTCTTCCTTTGATGTATAAAACATGCTTGCCCTTTTACTGTTCTGTTTTATCAACAGAAACAACTTTTCAAATCCAACTTTTATATTGAATAATCCATTGATCAAAGGTAACTCACTTGGCATTGTTTTTGTTTCCAGAATCTTAACAAAGGGAATATAAGAAGATGAAGAACATGTTTGTTCAACGAATGATTCTTTTTGAGGAACAAAGTCATTATAAAGCGCATTTAATTGTTTGTAATCAATTGTCCAACAATTTTGTTTGTTCGCAACAGCAATTGGATCATTCATTTTTTCATTCATTTTCTGTTGACTTTTGAAAGCATCCTCTAGAGTTTCCTCAGAATCTCTAACATTCAAAGGAATTTCTATATTACCCGGTCCCCTGATGCAACATATAACTTTGGACATTCTGAAATTGCTTGTCTGAGTGTATAAGGATTCGGATACCCCAAACCATGTTTCAATTGTTGATCATAAACAGACAATGGTTTTAGACCGAGCATAAACATTGCTTGTAAAGAATTACCAATTTTCAAAAACATATCAACATTCTTTTTAGTAGCATTTCCTCAAGATCAAGAATAGAATCAGATACTTATACTCGTTTCACTCATTTTTTCTTTTTAAAAAAATTAATTGAATGTTGTTAATTCCTCATTTTTCTTTTTGAAATGTTTGACCTCTTGACTCAACTCATCTCGTTATTTTTCGAGATCTCAAATAATATCTTGATCACGATACAATTGAGAGTTAGCTTGTTTTTTAACAAAACTGTTTTTCCCGTTTCATCAGCTCAAAGAAATTCCTTTTAGATAATTGTATCCATGGTTATGTTTTCCCAAACCATTCATTCCTTATACATACTCAATCTGACAAGTCAAGGTCCATATTTTTTTATTGTTGGACCTTTTGAGCAAATCTTTGTTGTTTTGCAGCTTCAACATATGCATTTCCTAGCGCGTGGTTTCTAATGGCCACACTGATCAGAAACATTGTTTTTTGGGTTTATATTCTTTTTCAACACGGCCACTATTAACATTATCCTTTGACAGAATCACATTGAATTTGCTATTAATTTGATCATCATCAATGGTAGCTGTTAATAATTATAGGATGTAGTTGCATACATTTTGTTCATCAATTCTCCATTGATGGATGAATATTGTTACCCACTTGGATCAAATGCAGACCTCATAGCTTTGGCTCATCACAGAATTTTGATCAGGCTGTTTGAATTATGGCCATTAAGCAGCAAATGTTTCACTAAGATGTCCTTTCAATTTCTTCCATCCTTGGAAGCAGTCAGCAAAGAAAAAATCATTCTGCTCATCAGTAAGAATTCACCGGCTATCCTGTTTGCCAACATCAATTTGCCTCCATGAGAATACTTCGAATCACAGAACCCTTGGCTTAGGGACCTTCCTAGCATATGCCTTTTTCCACCGCAGTTTATAGCATTGACCCGTGAAGTATTGCCAGAGTCAGAGGTCGAACAATCCTTGAAACATTTTGCTTTCTCATTTGTAGCATTCTATTCCCTCAACAACATCTCCTAAACATAAGCTATTCGATTAATGTCTTCCAACATTACCAGAATTTCTACTTTTGAATATTCACACCCTGCAACCTTGAACTGACTTTTTGATTTTTCTAGTATTAGACGAAGCACGAAGGACGATTTGTTTTTTGTTGGATTAGAGAATTTTGAGTAATGCTTTGGCAAGTAACAACCATAGCCGATTGCTAAGGGATTCTCAGAATGGTTGTAATCATCATCCTTATCGCATCTCCCAACTCTTCATCATAATCAACTACAGATGGAGGATGTGTCACATAAAAAGAAGAGGGGTTTCGTTCGGAAGATGAACCCTGTTATGTGCTACTCTAGAGCCAAAAGGATCAAGAGACTTTTCTAACTTCTTGCCCTTAGAAGTATTAACCATTTCCACAATTGCAAAAGATAATCAAAAAAGAAGATCAAACGAATTCAACTGTCAATTTCTACCCAAACGAAACTTGAGATCCCATATTTCCAACATTCCGGTTACAAAACTTATCAAAACTTTGTGTTAACTGAAACAGTTGGAAACTTCATGTTGTTTCGTTCCAAATCATTCATTAACTGAGCAAAACGATTGTAGACTGAAACTAGTGATTCTCCTGGTTCAGCAACAAATTGATCAAATTCATTTATAAACCGCGTTTCTCTGTCAACTTGGTTTTGTATAGTTCCCCTCATCAATCGTTCAACACGATCCCACATTTCCTTGGCCGTCTTACAAGAATCTACAGAATTGTAAATCTCATTAATATTCGTGAGCTTCATTTCAGCATCATAGTACAATAAGTCATCTCCTTGAAGATCATCTACTTCTTGCAACCTTGGTAATATTGAACCTGTAGGTGTGATGTTCCTAAACACATAAGGGCCATCTTTTAGTGCTTTGAGAAGCCACTTCCGGTTTTCCCTCTTGCGATTAAGAAATCATTTGAATCTACTCGCCTAAGGTATGTAACTACCCCTTTCAAGCATGGGTGGCCTAGTCTCAGAACCGCCTTTCACTAGGATTGTTGGTATTTTTTGGATGTCGACATGTCCTTAAGATTCAAAATTGATCTTTTAGACGAATATATTAAGTTTGTGAGAAAATATCCAAACTCGGTAACAGTAGTCAAATTCGGTAACACTGTTCACGGACAACACGTAATCTGAAAACGAATACCCTTCTCGAATAGTACACTATCAAACTCAGAAATCTTCAAATACTAAACTCGATAAACTGCAAACTACTCAAATTCGGTAACACTATTCACTATAAACTCGGTAAGCCTAAATTGTTAAAAGCCAGCAGTTATGAATTATTAATAACCACAAATTCGATAAAACTGAATTTTATGATGACTAGATAATCCAATTGTTCTAAAAACTCAAATTTGATGGAGCCGAATTTGATTACCGAGTTTAGCAAATCTTGAAAAACCAATTTTAACACTTCAAAACACGATAAAACTGTGAAATGAAAGTATAAAATAACTTGTAAAGCTTATTACCGAGTTTATACTTCGTAAAATTCCCTATATCACAAATTTGATAGAACCGAATTTATGAACTTAACATACTCGATAAAATCGAGTTTAATACCGAATTCCTAATAAACGACTTTTGATAGAACCAAAAGATCGAATATATCTATTACAATAATATTTCGTACTGAAATTGCTAAATTTACAAGAAAAATTCTTCCAAAACTCAAAACCACTCTACCGAGAATACAACGCTTCAACCAAAAATCAAAACTACACTTTCGAGAATGAAATGAACACTTCTGAGAACACAATAACATCCAAAAACTCGAAATCACAGCCATAATCAATCTCGAAAATTCAATAGCACCTACCGAATTCCGAAATCATCAATTCTTGATTCTCGGTCGAACAAAAACACATAAAAATCAAGCACTCTACTTCTCTATTGGCGATTGATACCACTTACTAGGTCACATGAATCTTGAATCAATCATATCAACATGTAAGATTGAGAGAATGAGAGCAAGTAAAGGAAAATTTTAAATAT
This sequence comes from Tanacetum coccineum, assembly GCA_026074375.1. NCBI lineage: Eukaryota > Viridiplantae > Streptophyta > Magnoliopsida > Asterales > Asteraceae > Tanacetum > Tanacetum coccineum. The sequence continues at coordinate 14,899 of BQNB010046098.1, read as the reverse complement.
TATTATGGAGGGAAAATGAGAGTTGGTTACAAGAGCATCACCCTCTAATGAAGATTAGAGGGCTATTTATAGGCAATAGAAGGGAGGCTTCCCTTCCTTATTTTCCTAGCTTGTCAATACTAGTCCCTAGACTTTGGTTATTATGCTATTTCTTACTTAAAGCATAATAAACCTTATTACAAGCTATATTAAACTAAACAAAATAAAGTCTAATAACAAAATATAATAAAACTACATAATCGACACTTTTCATAAACCTAACAATTCCTCAAGATGAGGCAGAGCATGAGGAGAGTGTACCAACACCTTCCAATGATCCACAACCTAGTGGTGAGGATAGCATGAAACTAACAGATTTGATGGTTTTATGTACCAAATTGCAAACATAGGTTCTTGATTTACAAAAAGCAAAGGATGCTCAAGCTAAGGAGATTGGTGCTTTGAAGAAGAGGATCCAGAGGTTAGAAAGGAGGAAAATATCAAGACCTACAGGGTTGAAAAGACTTAGGAAAGTTGGTATGTCTCAAAGAGTTGAGTCCTCTGAAGACCAGGAGAGTTTGGGTGTTCCTGAAGATGCATCCAAACAGGTGAGGAGTATTGAAGATATTGATGCTGATGTTGATGTTTCCTTGGTTGATGAAACTCAAGAAAGAAAAGATGATGACTTTATATTTGATATTAGATTTTTGGATGATGTTGAGATGCCTGTGGAAGCTAAGGTTGATGGGAAAGATAAACAGAGTACTAGGAAGCTTGATGATAGTACTGCTGGTGAAGCAGTTACTACAGCTGGTGATGATAGTGTTGTTCCTACAACAAATGAGGAAATCACTTTGGCTCAGACACTTATACAGATTAAAGCAGCTAAGCCTAAAGTTGTTACTACTGCTGCTACAACAGCAACAACTACAAGACCCAAGGATAAAGGGGTGGTTGTTCAGGAGCCAACTAAGTTCAGAGTTCCATAAGAGATAAAACCTTCAAGTTCTAAAGATAAAGGAAAAGGTATTATGATTGATCCTGAAGTTCCTTTGAAGAGAAAAGATCAAATTGCTCTTGATGAACAAATTGCAAGAGATATTCAAGCTAAGTTGGATGCTAAATTATTAGAAGAGCAAAAGCTGGCAAGAAACAGCAAGAAGACGCCCACTAGCATTGAATTGAGACAATGGAAAATACCAAGCTAGATGGAGGTTGATAGTCTTCAGGCTGAGAGACTCCACTCCAAAGGAATAGAGGAATTGTAAGATGAGGAAAAAGCAAAACAGTTTTATGGAACTGATGAGACAAGAAAAGCATTTTGCTGCACTAAGAACAGAAAAGAGAAACAGACCTCCTACCAAAGCACAAAAGAGAACTCAAATGCCTACTTATCTTAAGCACATAGGTGGATATACATACAAACAACTAAAAGGAAAGAGTTTTGATGAAATTTAAAAGTTGTTTGATAAGGAAATGAAGTGGATTAATACCTTATGTAGTTATGGTTTTCTGAGTACAGGAAAACAAAGAAAAAGAAGGAAAAGGTAGGAGAAACAACTAAAGGTAGCAAAAAGAAGATGCTTGGAAGAAAAGTGCAGAGGGGGGGGGGGGGGGGGGGGGGGGGGGGGGGGGGGGGGGGGGGGGGGGGGGGGGGGGGGGGGGGGGGGGGGGGGGGGGGGGGGGGGGGGGGGGGGGGGGGGGGGGGGGGGGGGGGGTGAAAGAACAGCAGAAGAATCCTCAAAAGCAACAAAAAGTAGAGGAAGAAAAAGAATCAGAGGAAGTTGAAGAAGATGATGAAGTGAGCTAAAAGAAAGCATTTGGTAATTAAAATGGATGAGATATAGCAATTATTCATACCACTTGCAACCAAATTGCTAGTGATTATTGAATTATAGCAGCTTCATAAAGGAGGAGGTTTAGATACACTAGAGTTTGATAAGAGCAGATAGAAGTTCAAAAGAAGACTCTTCAATGATAAGATGCTACAAGGAATAGAATCGAGAAAGAACTTGGACAGTCTTTGGAGGATAGTGTAGGCAAAGTAAGGTGATACAAGGTCTGAAGATGAATTTGAAAGAGTATTGTATAGAGATTTGAGAGTTATGTTTAAACCAGACATAAAAAGTGATGTATGGAGAATGTTACAAGGATACAGGGTGACTACTTGGAAGTTGATTGATTCATCTGGAGTCACTTTGTTAAGCATTGATAATTCCTTCACATTTATATGTTTGGTTGAAAGAAGATACCGCCCCTACAACCTATTACCATCACCAATATGCTCAACAAGAAACTTCAAACTGATCATCAATTGAATTGGAATCAAGTGCTGAAGCTTATGAAAGCCAGCGCAAAGGAAAATGAAAGGTTTGAATACATCTTCCTGAAGTGTGATGAAGAATTTTACAGAAGAAACTTGAAGATTCAGAAGATGAACATCAAGTTTAGGGGAGGATTGTGTTGGTGTGTTTCGGTCTTAAAAGACTTCATAGATTCTTAGAAGTTACTGCTGCTAGGTACTGAAGATGCATCCAAACAGGGGAGGAGTATTGAAGATATTGATGTTGATGTTGATGTTTCCTTGCTAGTATAATTTAGTACTGATAGCATAAAGTTACTGCTGTTAGTTGGAGTTAAGACTGCTCAGTGTTGAAGACTAAAAAATAAGCTAAGTAGTTAGTACTATTAGTAGTAAAAGTTAAGACTGCTAGTACAGGTTACTACTGTTAGTATATATTAGTACTGTTAGTACTAATATTACTACTGCTTATGTTTATTAGTGCTGCTGGTGGAAAGATTACGACTGTTTGAAGACTTTCTACTGTCAAGAGGATAAAGACGCGTTAAAGAGATAAAGATTGTGTGGAGAACAAGAATACGTGTGAAGATAAGTGTTGAGATATTTTTGTACAAGATATACATGTATTTATTTAGAAGATTATGTTTATGTTTAGAAAAGATTGAGATATCTTAGGAATATATTCTAAGCCGACTAGGACTCCTTGGTCTATAAAAGGAGGCTCTAGGGCATTAGTTGAATATATCTCAATAACATATCTTTACAAATACACATACACAGATCCAGAGATTAAGAGTCTTGTAAGCTTCAAGGTTGTAACCCTAGTACTAAGATAGAGTACTCGTATTATTATCATTAATAATATTGAAGTGTTTTGTTACATCGGGTGTTCATTCATATTCATAGTTTCATTGATATATCTTCTAGATATTAAAGAGTAGATTCCGCATACTCTTTGATATACACACAAAGTTTCTACTATTGTTATTTTGGATTTATCCAAAGTAATATACTCTTTACAAGGTAAGGAATCGATCTAGGTTTAGGATTATTATGGAAACCAAAAAGATCGTTAGATCGTTTAAGCTCAGGTTGTTTAGACCTTTATCTAGGATAATATCAATATTCATAAGTTATAAAAACAAAGCGGAATAAGAAAAAAGATATTCAACAAGGTTTTATTACCATACGTTTCCATCAAGCCCTAATTCTAGACGATCAACTCTAGAACGGTTACAATCTAACAGGGATCAAAGATCCTTAGGGCTATACCAACACTCTAGACGTCTACATCTTCTACACTTTCTGTACACACACTTTTTTGGATACTAAAACCTAATAACCTGTATCTCTTTATATACTAGAAATATTAGGTCTTACAAAGGAAACATAATACAATTAGGAAACTATTAAATAGCATTAATCAACATTAATTCTTTCCTATCAACAATTAATAGCATTAATAACTTGTCTTTATCCTTTTAAGCAAGTCATCAATGTTGATCTTGTTTCCTTTTTTAAGGAGATCTTCTGAAATCTTATCATCATTTGAAGAATTCCTCCTTTGTCTTTTAAGTCCTTCATCTTTCATATGTTTTGTCTTATCAACGCAAATATAATTCCCAACAATCTTCCCCTAGTTGATAATGACAAAACCAAAATAAGCACGAACTTCTTCCCCTAAAGCTAATATATATAAAAGAATAAGGATCCATGCAATTCCACCAAGGATCTGTAAGTTGCACATCTGGTAAATCTTCTTCCCCTTTTTGTCATAATCAAATAGGAGACTAAAGTATGCAACTTTGATTTCGACAACCACAAAACACTATCACACTTCTAATCTAGCCTTCCATCAACTCAAATTACCCTCCATGACGCGCCTTAAGATAAATGAACTTGAGCAGTAGAAACTTAAACTAGCAGTAGTAATAATAACTAGCAGTAGTAAAATCCTTCACCTCATATGGTGCATGTAAATGGTTAAACATTTTAACAATAAGCTTCTCTTGAAACTCATATGTTAACCATTTCTTGAATCTTCAAATTCTGTAGGCTCTTTTTAATGATTACTGATGAAGTACACTTGATATATCGAACTTGATACTGAAGTAAAATCTCCTAAATTTGTTACTTAAGCTTGCACTATTGTAGATTGAAGAACGGTGTAGAGAATTTGTGCTGATCAAATCTCTAAAAACACATCACCTCTTGAATTTATCCACATCGACATCTTCGTGTGACACTGAGCACTACAACGTAACTCCTTTAAGTGATAGTTTACCAGGTCCTCAACCAACCACCCCTTGACCGCTGGAAACTAGATAAACCAAGTCCCAATCATAAACCGTAAATGTTCAAGCAAGTTATCATTGAAATCATGCAACCACCCAACCCCGATTTCAAGATAAAATAAGTAGACTCCTTCGTGAAACCTATTTCAATCTCAAATAAGTGATACCAAATAAACTCCGTAACCAATCACACCTCTTGAAAATCTCTCAAGTCCACCTTCACCATCACCACCACCACCTCAACATCTATCATGGGACATCCACTCTACTACAACTATCATGACTATCATGGATCAACATGAATTTATTGTTTCCCATAATCGTAACCTCCATTTGAAACCTTCAGATGAAAAAACATTATGTTTTTCTTCATCTCGAGTATCTTCTAACCACCGTCTTCACAACCCATTTTCCACCTCCACCATAGACCCTTTTCAAATGACTAATAATGGATAATCCAAAGACATTTTGTTTAAAAGTCATTCTCTCTCTATAATATGAATCATTAAGACTTATGTAGTATTATGTCTCTTTATCTTTATTAGTTTTCTAGTTTTATTTGCAATGAATGTAATAGTTGGTTTGTGCTAAATGTATGAGTTTCTTGTTGGTGGGAATGAAACTCTTCATTTGTTAATTTAATACAATGTTTAACTTGAAAGATATTTGTCTTGCACTTGTTCTTCTAACCTTGTTTTGTAGCACACAATTTTCGTAAGATCGATCCCTTGGTGCCCCGAATAAGGGGGGTATACATCAAGGGGGAGTCTTGATATCGTCGATTTCTTTCTTCATTCAACAACTCGACGATCATCCTTTTTGGATTCGACAAAAAGGGAGAGAAATGGAACATAACCATTTAATAATTTGACATCTTTAATTTTATTTAAAAAGAGTTTTATATTTTTCCATCATCAAAAAGGGGAGATTTTAAACAAATAATTCTAAAAAACGTTATTTATATTTTCGTTCGACCTCATAACGTTTAGATAATAACGAAAATTGTAAAAACGTTTACAATAAAAATAAACGTTTACAAATTATTAAATGTAAAATTTCATTTCTAAGATTAGTGATCACTTAAGGTATGGACAAACAAAATAATTAAGCATGATTAGTGATCAAAAAAAAAATTCTCTCAATCCTCACTTTTAATTCTACAAAAGTATTTTCATAAAAATACATTTACAAAATATTTTATAATTAAAATAAAAAAATTTATTAAAAACTTAAAATTTGAAATTCAATTTTGAAATTCAAATTTTCCCCTCAAAACGAAAGTTTCTACACCAGATACAACATTCTCCATAAAAAGATAAAAAAAGAGAGCGATGTCTAGGCGGCGGCCCCCTTATAGGCCTGGCGGCCCCCTTATATATAAAGGACCACCGGGACTGCCCCCAGAGAGCCGTTAGGATTCTCTGCCTATAAATACTGCTCCATTCCCAGCAAAAAATAATTCTTCTTTGCACGAAATTTTTTAGTCTTTTCTTTCTCTCTCTAAACCTTCTTTCTCTCACTAAAACTCTTGATCACTAACATACTTAGATCTAGTTTCAAGTGATCTAATCTCTTATTCTCATCTCTTCCCTCTCATTCAAGTGCAAGAGAAGAAAACTCTTATTCGTCAAGAAACAAAGTGTTAATTAGTGATCTCTCATCTCTTCTTCTAAGTACCAAAACTCTATTGTATTTATCTTGTGTATTTGTGTGATTCGGATATTGTGTAGATCCGATAGTGTAGATCTTGTGAGTGTGTATATCTTGTGAAGTGGTAGATTAGTTCTAGCTAAGATTAGGACTCGACATTTAGCTTAGTGTCGGAAAATAACGTAAGCGACGTGTAAATGGTTTTCTTCGCCTAAAGGGAGCTTGTTGAAATAGTGAAATCTAGAGTGGGATACTCAGGGAATGGAGTAGGGCGAAGAGGTGCTTCGTAGCTGAACCACTATAAAATCTCGGTGTCTTGGTTTGGTTGTTTCTTTCCTTATCTCTTTACATTATTATTGTTGTTATTTAGTTTTCGTTTAGATAGTTATTGCTTGTTCATATTGTGATTTGATTGAACATATAACTCGGATCTATACATTTTTAAAGTAAACTTTTAAACTGTAAAACAAACGTGTAAACTATTTGACCCCTCCCCTTTCTAGTTTCCACACTTAAAGTTAGAAACTAGAAATTAGGTTAATCCTTTTTAACATTGATCTCCATTTATCTAGGTGGCTGGTTGTGATGATGATCTCCAAAGTTCTCGACATCTGTTTTTTAGTTGAAAAGTGGAAAAGAGTCTTTGGATTATGGTGAAAACTTGGCGTGATTAGTCGACTACCCTAAAGATCTACACAGCATTATTGATTTCAACAATATGGAATAGCGTTGTTTTTTATGTCGTAATTCGTACAACCACTCGAGTCTTTAGTAGATATCGCAATAGAATTTTGTTTTGAACCGAAACCACAAAATTTTGAAATGAAATAGGTCTAGCTTTATATACTTTTTTTCATTGTAAGCATATATATATATATATATATATATATATATATATATATATAATATATATAAAATATATATATATATATATATATTATAATAAAAGTACTAGGGAGAGGGGTAAAAATGTGGGACTTTCTAATTCAGTCAACCAATTCTTCTTAGTGCGAGAACTACAGAACCACAACGCAGCGAAGGGACCGCCGCGACGTTATAAAAGGGCATTGCAAAAAAATAACCCCCAGGGGGGGAAATATCACACAAATCATAAGAATCCACCTATGTTCTTCAGTATCATCATGAACTCTTCTTCTTCTTTCACAAAAACCTTACACACGGCCGCAATATTGTTGTTGCACGCCTTATAAGAACATACATGCACACCATCAAAGAAAAATTTTGTATTTCCAATTTCTTATCAAATTATTTAGAATAACTATGTATTTTTAAAACATATATGTTGTTTTTAGAACATATGTGCAAAAAATACAATTATTGAAGGCGTGCATGCATGTTTTTGGTGGTTCTATCAGTTCTCGCACTAAGAATGGTTCTGAAAAGAAAGTCAATATCTTACATTATATATAAGTTGATATATGAATGCCACCTATGCAATATAAACGCCACATCATCATTCAAGAAACTCCACCTATGCAACTAATTATGCCACATAGACATTCATGATTTCCACCTATGTAACTATTTATGCCATCCAAGCATTTACCAAGCCACTATGCAACTGCTACCTATGCATTTAACTAGCCACTAGATAAATCTGAAAAAATAAACTACTGGTGGGATTCGAACTTGGGTCTTGACACCCACAACTTTTTTATCTACCATTATACTACAAGGGTAGTTGTGTTTTCATTTGGAAAACAAAAAGAATAAAGCCACCTAAACCAAAAATAATATGACTGCTTCAAAATGACATAAAACTTCCATTAATTAAGGAAACGATTTTTGGTAGCCACAAACCTCCCCATTGTAACCTCCCTAAATCACAAACCTTATACAGATTTAATTAAACCTAATCCCAATCCCAATATTATCTAAAATAGTCAAATGCGCCATCATCATCATCAAAAATTTGTCACTATTTGCATCTTAGGTTCTTCATTTTTTTCTCCAATTCCATTCATATTTCATGTAATCTTTTTAAACTATTAGATGAAAGCTTTGTTCACTAAATTTAGTTTTTCTTTGTTTTTAGTGGTCATGCTTGCAGGTAAAGGTGAATGATAAAAGATACAATGTGTATAAATATAATGAGTGATCAGGTAAGTGATCTTATTTTGCATTAATAAATCTTAGATGATATGTTGAAGGTAAGCACTTAATTTTTTTTATGAACAGTTTATTTGATTTCCAATGTTTTCTATTATGTTCATTCAAGAATTTTTTTTATATGATTTTCAACGTTTGGATGTGTAGTTAAGCTAATACATCAAACATTATATATTATGAGTGTATGGACACCAAGTATTCAATGAAATGCCAAAAAATGTTTACATGATCTGAAATGCCTAAAACACTTCATTGAAATGCCTAAAAAAGTATTTGAGTGTATGAACACTAATGTGTTATTGAACAAATATAAGATTTTTTGGTTATTACTTTTTAGGGATGAAGACATATTTAAATTACTAATGTTAATATGATTCCCTGATTTTGTTTATGTAGGAGAATGTTGACTTTGTTGTTGCAAACGAGGATGATAAGGTATTTTTTTATCATAATTGCTTCACAGATCGTTCACAGCCATCAGGTATACTATTATTTATGTTTTAATTCTATTTTCATGTTTCTGTATCATGTTTATATCATAATGTTTGAATTATAATGATATTGATTATTTGAATTATGAGATTTTTATTTATGTCATTCCTTATGTTGGCAGAATCAAATGGATTCCAGCAACCTTACAAAGTTTGGATACCAAAAAGGTATGCTTTACATTGATATGTTTTGCAGTACTCTTATTCTGTTCTTCCATATGACCAGGCATTTGGTGACAAACCTGACATTGACAATATGTTTTTTAGGGTACATATTGTTGGATTTTCAAAGCCGTATAGATAAATCAAGTGTCGTAGAAGCGATGTTCAATGAACTTTAGAAAGAAGATAACAACATTAAACCATTAAATCAGTCCTTGGTTTGTACACTAAAAAACAACACTAAAGAAGATATTAGCATTACCATTAATGTGGTGAATATCATAAATGCTTTGAGTTGACCTCAATGTAAGTTGCTCAATCTCATATAACTTTTTTTATCAATCGTACCTGATAGGTTGATATCTTTAAAAAAGTTGCTCGATGTGTTGTTGTTTGGTCACCCATATTGCTTGAAAAGGATCCGTTCCATCTCAAAAGTACCAAAGTTCATATAGGGGCGATAATGGAGCTTGGACACTCAAATGAGCTCTATCTGATGGCTTTCAACTTAGTCAAGGATATTCCTTAAAAGTAAGTCTAGGTACACCTTTTGATTTTGTGATATTAATGAGTTATCGACTATTGATTGGACATTTTAGGCTATAATGACTGTAAGGCATTATGGTCGTGGATCAGGCCCAGAATCTACAACAATTAGGAAGCCCGTGGTCCATCCTGCCACCATTGATTTAAGAGGCAAAGTATACAAGTATGTGAAGTTTCCTTTCATTTTCTTTCTATTTGAAAGGTTTTCAATGGTGAGAGAAATCTAACATATTTGGTAATTGACCTTTTGATTGGTGCAACTTGCTTAGACACAATGTATAACACCCTGTGTTTTCAAGTCATTGACGACGTCGATAAATCCACAATGTACCTTTTGTATTGTGCGCATTTGCTTTAAATCATAAATGTTAAGCTAAATCGCGTAAGCTAAAAATTAGCGTTCAATGTAAACGGGCATCAAACAATTAAATGTTTACATCAAGCAAGGGTTATATAATTATTTTGAGGATAATTATTAACTTTGTTCATTATTATTTTTATCGGATACGTAAAGTGTATACGTTTCACGATAAATTGCGTTTAGGCACTCCCGGAACCACCAAAACTTTTCTACGCTTCAACAAATACCCACATTTATACCCAATACATAAAGTTTACTCAAAATATATCATACATATCATATGTATGCCGAAATTTTAGCACATATACAAGAAACTCTTCCACTTTGGTCAATGTACATCATATCTCATTAAAGCTACACCATACTTTGTCTCTTTGACTCATAAACCCATCCCTAAGACCAATCACCCATCCCTAAGACCAAAGACCATCCCTAGGACCTTACCTTGTCCCTTTGACTAAGACTTGCACCTTATATACATGTATCTAGTGATGAGAGAAAAGATACAAGTATAACACTTGGTAAAAATCACCAAAACCCCTCCCTTTGTCTCTCTATATGCTACGGCATACACCAAGCCCCCAACACAATCCATACAAATTTTTATTCAACCTATACCCTCCTATACACATCCATTATAAGGCATTCTAAGGTATTTCCAAGTATTGGCTAAGCATTTTCAAGTATTGAAGCAAGAAATCAAGATTTGGGTTTTTATTGTGCAAGCTTTGGTTTTGAATCTAAACACGGGTTTAGCATTCATTTCTCATCTCATACATCATCCCTAAGGTCTTCTAAATTCCTTTATACTTTTTATTATCATTATTTCATGTGTAATATGTTATTTATGGCTAAATCACCACTTAGGACTTTTTAATATGTAAAATAAGTTTTCACTTATGTTTATGAATTTATGCACTTTTTCTTATGTCATATGGTCATATATATCATGGAAAAATGAATGTAAAAGTATGTTATTTTACTAAAACCGAATTAGGTCATTTTTACAAAAAGTATATTTATAAATGTTTTCACTTTATAAATATTATTTTACTAAAACGATTAGTCGGTGATAGGGTTTTTAATGGTTTATTAATATGTTTCAAGTTAAAGAAATACACAAGACAAGTTAAGATTAATTATGGGCTTATATTAAGGTTATATGATCATTAAAATGAAGTTATATCAAGAGGAAGAGAAAACGTGATCACTTAGGGTTTATATGAAAAATGGCTATATATGAACTTATAGTAAAATGGATAAATTATGAAAATTATGTTTTACAAGCAATATGTTAGACTTGTAATGTTGGACAAAAAGGACAATTATGGACTATGGACATAATATACATAAGATATAATACATATATATAAATTGTAAGAATTGTGGTGAAATACAAAAGTGGTAAATAATGGAAACAAGGATTAAATATGGACTTATCAAAGCAATGTAAACATTCTGTCCAAATTCGTACATATGTATACTTGTAATATATTTTTATAAGATAATACAATTCACGACGATTCCGAAAAGGTAAGAAACTTGTTAAACGGATTAATAACGAAAAGGTACGTTAAAAAACGAGTTATTACGTTTTTTAAACGGTGTAGGTTATAAAAACTTTTTATAAAACAGTATTCTAACAACATGTTTATATTTTTAACAAATAATACATTTATTTTTTAGGATTCCAAAATGATAAGAATCGTTAATTTTTCAATTTATAACGAATCGGACGAGATATGAATTTCGCGTAAGTTTACGATTATTTAATCTTTATAGACCATCCCTAGGACCATACCTTGTCCCCTTGACTAAGTCTTGCACATATATATACATGTATCTAGTAAGAGAAGTGATACAAGCAAAATACTTAACCAAAATCACAAAATCTCTTCCCTTTTTCTCTCTTTGAAGCCACGGCTCAAACACCCTCAATTTATAAATCCATACAAAATTTTACACAACCTATACACTTCTATATACATCTATCCTAAGATATTCTAAGGTGATCCCAAGCATTGGCAAACTTTTTTCAAGTATTAATCAAAAAAGCAAGATTAGGGGTTTCTTGAGAAAACTAGGGTTTCTTAAGTGCAAGCTTTGGTTTTAAGGCTAAACACGGGTTTAGCATTTGTTTCTCATCATCATCATACATCATAAGGTCTATTTTAAACCTTTATGCTTTCATGTTATGAGTTTTTATATATATAGAATATTATGTGGTTATCAAAGTACTATATTACTAGGGAGTTTCATAATGAGGCCTCTTCGGATGGCGTATCGACGAGTTGTTGGATTTACGATTTAAAGTGTCCTAACTCCTCGAACGTCATGTCATGACCTCTTAAATTATGATAGCCCGAACGATAGTACGATGTAACAACTATAAGATTATATTCAAGTACTCGGTACTTATACGACCTATGATAATTTAGGTTGCATTCGATCTTTTACGTGACGCTTTATCTGCGATATTTGGATTATCAGAACTCAAGGTGAGTTCATAGCCCCACATTTTTACGATTTCAATGATTTATAACTATGGGGTGGAAACATGCTTTGTTTTATAAATTGGACGCAAGTGGATATTTTATATTGATTACATGTTTGCCTAAGTAGCGATAACCCAAGTTGAGCCCATTATCATGAACTGTCAATTGCATAGATGTAGTTGTTAATTACATTATGTGAGCGCGAATGTTATGAATAGATCTATTTGGGGAAACGACCTCCCCGTTCGGGTGACTAGCTATCACCGAGAACGAACGTATAGCATGTCGAATTTGGAGATGTTTTCGGGTTGAACATCTAATCGGGCAGAAATTGCAATATATAGTTTAATTGCAAGAAAGATCGTCGAGCTTCAGTGTCATGAGCTTAGGAAAATGTAATCTGGTTTTTGGATTCTGCATGTGTTGCATTATCACGGGAAAAGTCTTGCGGTCCTGCATATTATGATTTTATCAAACCTATGAATTCACCAACATTATTGTTGACGTTTTTAAGCAATGTTTTCAGGAGATCAATAGGCATGGGATGCCAGGGATGCATTGGGTTACATTTTGGATTGCACGCTTAAAGATTTAGGTGCATCATATTTTGGGAAATGTATTTCCAACTTTTGTAATATTCAACAATGAACAAGTAAAGCTATATGCTTTTGTATTAAATCTTTCAATTAAATCCAATGTATCATTTTAAACGACTTTTTGTGTCGTTCTTATATATCTTGTGCTGTTGATCTTCAGTAACACGCCCCGGACCCTTATTCCGCTGCGACCCAATTTGGGGGTGTTACATGTAAACCCTGGGTATTTGATTGAAGTAGCATATGGTAAGAAGGTAGAAGTTGATAGGGTTATTCGTAATTGCAAACTAGAACTAGGAACTTCCCTGTTCACTATAGATTTAATACCACTAGGTCATAGGAGTTTCAATGTGATTGTGGGGATGGATTGGCTGTCTGAGCATAAGGCTGAGATAGTGCGCCACGAGAAGGTGGTTAGGATACCATTAGAAGGTGGTGAGATACTTTATGTCTAAGGAGAACGTACTCCAGGAATCACCAAAGCCTTAAGTAATGTGAAGGTAGATGAACCAAAATTGAGTTATATTTCCATTGTACAAGATTTCGTTGAGGTGTTTTCGGAGGACTTGTCGGGATTTTCGCTGCAACGACAAGTTGAGTTCTGCATAGACTTAGTTCTGGGAGCAACACCGATTGCGAAGTCTCCATATCGTCTAGCGCCCTCAGAGATGCAAGAATTGGTTGTGCAACTTCAAGAGTTGCAAGATAAGGGTTTCATACGACCCAGTCATTCTTCGTGGGGAGCACCTGTATTGTTTGTTAAGAAGAAGGATGGTGCACTATGCATGTGTATTGATTATAGGGAGCTGCACAGGTTGACTATAAAGAATCGTTATCCTCTCCCTAGAATTGATGACCTATTCGATTAGCTGCAAGGAGTGCGCTACTTCTCAAAGATAGACCTTCGGTCCGGTTATCATCAGCTCCGAGTACATGAGGATGATATTTCAAAGACTGCGTTTCGAACGAGGTACGGACATTTTGAGTTTACGGTTATGCCTTTTGGATTAACTAATTCACCCGCAGTCTTTATGGATTTGATGAACCGAGTATGGAAACCATACCTAGATAAGTTTGTCATTGTTTTCATTGATGAGATTCTAGTCTACTCAAAGTTTAAGGATGAGCATGAGGTTCATTTGAGACTGGTGTTGGAATTGCTAAAGAAGGAAGAGTTGTATGCTAAGTTTTCCAAGTGTGAGTTTTGGTTACAAGAAGTTTAATTCCCTTGTCACGTGGTCAACCAGAATGGTATTCATGTGGATCCAAGTAATATTGAGGCGGTAAAGAATTAGAAAGCTCCTACGACACTATCGGAAGTTCGATCAATTTTTGGATTAGCTAGATATTATCGACGTTTTATCGAGAATTTCTCCAAGATTGCTAAACCCCTTACCTCGCTAACTCAGAAAAACCAAAAGTATGAGTGGGGCAAAAAAGAAGATGAAGCATTTCAAACTTTGAAGAATAAATTGTGTGATGCTCTAATTTTGTCGTTATCGGACGGGATTGAAGATTTTGTAGTTTATTGCGATGCATCAAGTCAAGGACTAGGTTGTGTGCTTATGCAAAGAGGCAAGGTAATCGCCTATGCATCAAGACAACTAAAGATTCATGAGAAGAATTATACAACGCATGATCTAGAATTGGGAGCTGTTGTGTTTGCCCTTAAGACTTGGAGGCATTATTTGTATGGTGCGAAGAGTGTTATCTATACAGATCACAAGAGCCTTCAACATATATTTCGTAATTACCAAGTCGGCTCATTTTTTGGCAATACGAAAGGATTATAGTACTGAGAGACTGGCAAGGTTATACATCGATGAGATAGTCGCTCGACACAGAGTTCCTGTGTCGATCATTTCGGATCGAGATGGACGTTTTACATCGTGA
>BQNB010046097.1:0-43904 GCA_026074375.1 Tanacetum coccineum | reverse complement strand
CATTTTTATAAAACAGTACATATTATAAGGATCATAAGCATATAAAGAACTTGAAAAACCGAGCTATAACGGAGAAGTTATGACATTTACATGTTTACGATAATTAAATATATAAAAGTGTTTTTATAAAACTTATTTTATAAAAACCCCTTAATATTTTAGGTCTGGTAAAATAATGGAAATATTTTATAATGATAGTACATGTCATGAGGATTCCAAGCATATAAGAAACTCGAAAAACAGAATTAAAACGAATAAGTTACGAGTTTTGCAAGATTTAAGTTTATAAAAATATTTTTATAAACTATTTTGACTTTTCTGAGTTGACACAGATTTTGTATAAATTCAGTAAGTATTTTATTTACATAGTTTATCCCGTCACGAATCCATACATATAAAGAACAAGCGAAACGGAATTAAAATGAATGAGTTATGCTTTTTGCAAGTTTTATATAATTATAACCTATAAAAGTTATTGTTCATTAGTAGCTAAAATATTATAAATATAATATTTTGATAGATTTTTTTAATACGAAACCGTGGACATAAGAAACGTATAAAACGGAGTTAAAACGATAAAGATATGAGGTTTATAAAACCTTGTGCACTATTTTTACTTTTATACGTTATTTTATAAAACAATTAAACTTATTATATAGTATCATTATATAACCAATAAAAATATTAAATCATATATTATTAACAAATAATACATTGTTGAACAAAAATAATATTTTCTTTACGGATACAAATACATATACTTTTATTTACGTAACAAAGTACAATTTAATTATTATTTCAACATTTTTAAATTAAACAAAAACTATTAGGTGGTGGTGTAACTATATAACTTGTGATGTTGTATTTATATAAAATACACTATACTCATACGACCTATAATTAATTAGGTTGCATTCAGATTTCCCGAGACGATTTACATACTTGATTTATATTATCAACACATTCACTTGAGGTGAGTTCATAGCCCCACTTTTATACATAGAGGTGAGTTTATAGCCTCTCTTTCAACTCGTGTCTTCTACCACATTTACTTTAACAAATTCATAGGAGTAATCCACACCTGCCTCACGTTACACTTCGTTTACTATTATTTTCAGTCTCTTTTTAACATACTCTTTTACATTATTGGTTTAACATACATGATTTCATAACTCATTTACATACTCGTTTACATGAACGTTTACAAACTCATTTACATGATTGGATACAAAATCGTTTAAATGAAGTCCTTCACACCAAACTCATTTTCACTTCGATCAGTCCGATTATACAAACCTCGCGTTTCACATGAACGTTCTATAAACATCATTTACCATGGTTTGATTACAAATACTAGTTTATCACACTTCATTTTCATATTGTATGGGATACAATACTTGTTTTCACTTATGGACGCAACAACTTTACTTTGATTCAAATGATTACGGATTAGCTTAAGTTGCATGAACTGTTAATTACTCAGAGGGTAAGCGCGAATGTTACAAGATAGATTTATTTGAGATTAACAATCCCCGTTCGGGTGAGTAGCTCTCACTAGTTTTTAGCGTTACTAGAATAATGAACGTTATACCATATCAGAGCACGATTTGATTGGTGTCTACAGGGCCAACAACTACATACTCATGAACTCTTACTGTGCCTTGAATAAAGTGGCATACATATAAGTCTACGTCGTAGTTTCATGAACTTAGAGGTGAAATCATAATCACACTTGGTGACTATCGTATTGGATACAATAGTCATGCATACTTTACAAACGCTTTGGTCTAACTATACTTAACTTTTTGTGACTATTGTATGGGATACAATAGTCATACACATCTTTGATTTCAACTGTTACACTTACATTTTTATGACTATTATAAGGATTGAAATGGTCATTCACGCTTTACAAAACTCGGATTCCAACATTTTAACGAACGCATTTGTGTGGTTTGTGTTTATACGCATTTTAAGAAAACCTATATATTTAAGTTTATGCATTGCAAGTCTTGTATGGGCGGGACTTGTAACACGGTAAGGTTTCTATATATACTATATCTTAGTTTTGTTGATAACACATTTATATCTACAAAAAACCTATGACTCACCAACGTTATGTTGACACTTTTAAAAATGTTTTTCTCAGGTGAATTAGATGCTTGGCTTACTTAATGTGCATTGGAGTCTAAACATTTCAAGATTTCTTTTCAAACGACACATTTAGAGGTCGTTCTCTCAAGTCTTGTGCAATGGTATTATGAAGTAACGCTCCCGGACATACTTTCCGCTGCGACCCAGTTTGGGGGTGTTACAGAAGGAGCTGGTACTTCACCAGAGGTTCCGGATGAGACAAAAGACAAAATTAAAGCTCAATATGATCTTGAAGATTGGGGTTCCACTGATGATGAGACATTTCTATTTGATGATAAAGAAGAGAACCCAGAAGACATACCGTGGGTGTCCACTGATGATGATGAAACTGAGAATGATAATGAAGAAGATGATGCGAGTAGTGATATTAAAAAGTCTGATGATGTAAGGACAAACACTGATGTTAAAGATTAGGTAAAGGGTGTAGCAAAAATAAATATTACTGAGGAAGAAGAAGAGGAAAATGCTGAAAAAGTTGAAGAACAAAATGCTGATGAAGAGCAACAAGGAGGTGATTAAGCTGGGGATGAGCAAGTAGTGGTTTCTGTCTCAACAACACAAAAAGAAAAGCCCAATCTGCTTCAATCCACCTCTAGTCATTCGGTTTCTTTCAACTTTGGTAATTAGTTTATTAATTCTCCTAATGCATCTCTTATTGGTACCATTCCAGATAATGTTGAAGCAGAGATCAATTCCTTGTTAGATATTCAAATCTAACAAGATGTTCCTCATATTCAGCAAGAACCATTTCATGCTGTCAAAGTGTCGGTGATTCCTGAAACAACACAACAACCACTATCTACACCACCAGCACCTCCACTACTAGCTATAGTAATTCCATCTACTCAAGTTACCAATTCTGAAGCAGTAAAATCTGTTGTCTAACGATTTACTGAATTGGAAGAAGATGTCAAGGAACTCAAACAAGCTGATCATTCTACAACTATTCTTGATTCAGTTAGATCCCAAGTACCATCAGTAGCTGAGGACTATCTTGGATCAAGTCTCTCAGATGCACTTAAGAAGGTACTTCAGTCACACATAGAAAAACTTAAAAAGGAACTATCTAAGAAGAGGGACTACAATGATGTTATTGAAGAGTCTGTACAAGCTAATGTTGTCACGAAGTCAACAAATTTCTGCCAAAGTTTCTACTAAAGTCACTAAAGGATGCACTTGAGAAGACTTCACTCCCTTTTGCTCAATCCTCTTCTCCAAATCAATCTGCTATTAAAGCAGCCGAGTATCTTTCTGAGTATAAACTGAAGAATATACTTTATGCTAAGATGCATAAAATCTAATCTCACCTGACTTACGACACACATCAAGAGCTATATGATGCACTAACATGGTCAATGTTACTTGATGAAGCCGCTACGAAAGAAGGTGGCAATCCTAATAAAGTTCCCAAGAAAAGAGACCGTGGAGATGATCAAGATAAAGACCCTTCTGCTGGACCAAACCAAGGGATGAAGAAGAGAAGAATTGGAAAAGATGCTGAACCTTCAAAGAAATCCTCAAAATCCAAGGAATCTGCTAAAGGTAAAACTCCATCCACTACCTCCAATACTGGTAAATCTGTATCTGCAAACAAATTAGTCCAAGAACCTGAGCATGTGATGCAAATAGATGTCGAAGAGCCAAACCTTGATAATGTGGCTGATGATGTTAATGAGCCACAAGCAGATGCCGATCTAAATATTCTAAAGAAGGATTGGTTCAAGAAATCTCCAAAGCCCGAGACACTTGGTCCAGACTAGAATACAGTCAAAACCATTGATGATGCTCCAGAACAGTCATGGTTCAATAAGATGATACAAGCTGAGAAACCTCCACTCACGTTTGATGAGTTGATGAGTAATCCTATTGACTTTTAAGCATTTGCTATAAATCGTCTTAAGCTAAACTAGATCACAAAAGCGGACCTAGTGGGTCCAATGTTCAACCTACTCAAAGGTACCCACAAAAGCTGTGTTGAACTGGAATATAATATGGAGGAATGCTATCGTGCTTTGACAGATCAACTCGACTAGGCAAACCCTGAAGGTCACAAAATCCTAATTGATATGAGTAAGCTTTTACCCCTGCAAGACAAAGAAGGTCGACTTACAGTTCCTGTTGAATTCTTCTTTAATAATAATCTTGAATATTTGAAAGCAGGAAATAAAGAAAGGACATATTCCTCCTCCATTACTAAAACACCAGCTACAAGGATGTTGCTCTTGGAATATCTCACTGGGGACCACAATGTCAACAGTTTTACAGAGCTACGATCAACAAGGTGTCCAAACACAAAGTCTTCTTAACTATGAGAATTATAAGTGTTGTTAGTGTTCTAGTGGAAAAGAGATTAGGGTATGGCTACTTGAAGGAAATTATGGTAAGGCGAGCTGATCAGAAACTTTACAAGTTTAAAAAAGGTGATCTTCTGGACTTACACCTTAATGACATTGAAGACATGCTTCTCCTGATTGCTCAAAACAAGATCTTTAACTTAGAAGGTGGTGTGATTATGGACTTCGTTACGGCTCTAAAAATGTTCACACGAGGAATCATTGTTAAGAACAGAGTTAATGACGTTCAGCTAGGTGTTGAAAGTTACCAAAGAAAGTTCAACTTAACAAATCCTTAAAGAACATGTCCACATATCTCAGTCAAAGAACCATACACTCCAAACTATGATCTACCGGGTGTTATCTATAAAGACAAAAGCAAGAAGAAAAGGGCAATGCGTGTTGATGAGATCCACAAGTTTTGTGATGGGACTCTCCAATCTGTTTATAAAATTCTTCATGAAAGGCTACTGAACTTCAAGTTTGTTTACAACAAAGACATGCCTTTGTGGGAGTGGATATTAAAGGATAAGAGACGCACAAGCATCATGCTGAACAAGATTGATGATCAGCTGTTCAAAAGATGGGTTCTGAGGAGTTTAGAAGTGCTGGTTGGTGGAAGAAAAACATAGACAAACAAACGACTATTGCAGAGGACAGTATGACTAGTTCATACTTGGTTTACTAACGCGGCCTAGTTAGAATATAGTGTTACAAGTGCTAGTTATCAATAGTGAAAGATGCATATGCTATTTTTATAAGGTTCTCGTCACTCGAACATATTTTTATTTTATATGTAAGTCAAACGTGATCTCGTAAAAGTCAAAGTCGTCTAGTTTTATCAAGTTTTGACGTTAAAACATACGTTATTATTTTATAAGTCCTTGGAATAACCCGCACATTATCCGTTTTCTAAACAGTTCCGATTAGTTCATATCTTGTCTAAAATACGCCAAATATCCCACCAAGCCTAGTTATCTATTATTATTCATCATTATGTTCGCTATTATTATTTTTAAGTTATCCATTTTAATAATCGTATCTCGCTTACAAAAATATATTTTGGAAAGTTTCCGACACACATATAAGATATACAAGTGATACTATAATATTTGTTAAAGATTTTGTAGCACATTCGGACTCGAAAACGCCAAAAAACCTCATTTAAACTCCAAACAGATCACTTATTTATGCAAAAAGTTTATAAAATTCCCAAATTTTAGTCAGTTTTCACAAAGGCGTAACTCCTTCGTTATAAGGATTCAAGAAAAAATCTCGTTCTACAAATTTTCTTTAATAAGTTTTTCCCGAATCGGACCCGAAATGGGTCATAACATCAAAACGTAAATTGGACATGTTAATACAAATAATGTCTAAAAACGTTATTTATATTTTTTGTCCTCTCATTGTTTTGATAATAACAAAATGTAAAAACATTTACGATAAAAATAAACGTTCACAAATTATTAAGTGTGAAATTTTATTTCTAAGATTAGTGATCACTTAAGGTATGGACAAACAAAATCATTAAGCATGATTAGTGATCAAGAAAATATTTTTCTCTTAAATCTCACTTTTATTTTACAAAAGTATTTTCACAAAAATACTTATACAAAATATTTTCTAATTAAAAGAAAAGTTTTATTAAAAACTTAAAATTTGAATTTCAAATTTTCCCCCCAAAATGGAAGGTTCCATAGCAGATACAACCTTCCCCACAAAAAGACAAAAACAGGAGCGTAGTCTACTGGGCGGCCCCCTTATAGGCCTGGCGGCCCCCAGATATATCTGGGACCGTCGGGACCGCCCCCAGTGACCGTTGGGTTCTCCTGTCTATAAATACTGCACTATTGCTGGCAGAAAATCAGACCTCTTTGCACGAATTTTCTCACACTTCTTTCTCTCTCTAAAAACCTTCTTTCTCTCACTAAATATCTTGATCACTAACATCTCTTGATCTTGTTTCAAGTGATCTAATCTTATCTTTCTCATCTCATCTCTATCAAGTGCAAGAGAAGAACACTCGTATTCGCCAAGAAACGAAGTGTTGTTTAGTGATCTCTCATCTCTTCTTCTAAGTACCAAACCTCCATTGTATTTATCTTGTGTATTTGTGTGATTCGGATTGTGTGTAGATCCGATTGTGTAGATCTTGTGATTGTGTATATCTTGTGAAGTGGTAGATTGGTTCTAGCTAAGATTTGGACTCGACATTTAGCTTAATGTCAGAAAATAACGTAAGTGACGTGTAAACGGTTTTCTCCCCCTAAAGGGAGCTTGTTGACATAGTGAAATCTCGAGTAGGATACTCGGGGAGTGGAGTAGGGCGAAGAGGTACTTCGTAGCCGAACCACTATAAAATCTTGGCGTCTTGGTTTGATTGTTCCTTTCCTTATCTCTTCATTATTATTATCATTGTTATTTATTCTTAGTTCAGATTGTTATATTGTTGGCTCATATTGTTGATTGGTTAAACATACAACTCGAATCTAAACATTTTGAAAGAAATATTTTAAAACGCAAACGAACCTGTAAACTATGGATGAACACAAAAATTGAAATTGGGGATTTTCTATTTTCTTTTAATTTTGTAAAATTAAGACTACCAGGATACAATGTATAACTAATATGCTTCCTGTAGACATAGGATTTGCATACATTTGTGAGTTTGTCAAAAAATTGATTTTAAACCAAAACCCCAATTATATTTTCAAATCACTCACGTTAGGAACATAATAAAATTGTTGTTATGCATCGTTAATACAACCTAAAAACATTTTCAAACACATGCATAATGATCTCATGAACAAATTTCGAGATACATAATTCATATGTATTTTTCGACTCGTTTGGATGAGCAAAATCAAATTAAGGAGCGTTTAGGTTAACTCTTAGGATTTTATTTCTAGGTCGAGTTAATCGTTACTCCACATTTGTCACATTTAGACACACACTAGAAGCAATGACCATACAATATCACATGTAAATGACAACAAAATATAACCTCAAATAACTTCTTTCTAGGTAATCATGCCTCGCAAATCATCTGAAGACTACAAAAATACGAGACACTACATCTCAATAATTTCACATGAATTCCGTACACCCATAAAAGAAAAAGTAAGAAACCTTGAACTTCGCTACATCCATGAGCGTCGGGTGGTTTTTGATAACTTTGCGGATCTAAACTATGTTCGGTCTTTTTTCATTTTGTTTTCGAGTGTCTCCTTAAAATAAATGAACAAATTTGTCCTCGTTTCATACTTGAATTTTATAGTCAATATCAAATCAATTATTCCGACGAAAGTCAAATGTTTGTCGAATTTGTAATTCAAAACCAATTCTTTTCTTACTCTCTTGAAGAATTTGCTCAAATTCTTGACGTACCTTGTAAGGGTGCGTGTGTCTTTACTGACAGATAGTCACTTGATGAGTTGGCATATGGTGTCCTTTCCGAAGGTCCATATCAAACCAACCTCCCTTCTCCCGATGACATCATCCCGTATATTCGAGAAGATCGAGAAGGTCAAGTCACTCGCATCCGTCATAAAGAAGAAATTAAGGTTCAAGATTATCAAATTCCCACTCGTGAAATTATGTTAACTTTGAAACCTCTAGAAGAAATTATTCTGGAAAATGTCTTTTGTTTGAGGGGTAATCGGGACCATGTTCTCGCGTGTCTTTGCTACATGCTTTATTGTGTTGAAAACTCTGAGAAATTCAATCTCGCCTATTACATGGCGAAACGAATGAAGTGGGTCACTAAGCAATCTAGGTTAATTCTACCCTATGGTGTGCTATTAACCTGTTTGTTTAAATTCATCATGAATGAAAATCCTGAGTTGTTTTGAGTCATATGTCTTGTACGATCATGTCATGGATCCTCTTGGCGCTCAAAAAAAGCGAAAGACTAGAAAGGATTTTGGCATGAGAAGAGGTCATCACTCCACTTCTTCTTCCTCTGCCTTTGATCAACCATCCTCCTCTCATCTTAACGATGATGATGATGGAAATGATAAAGGAACCTCACGTGCAAGCACTCCTTCCCCCATTCGTTATGTCAATTCTCTAACTAACAAAGTTCCTCATGTTTTTCAAAACCCACCTAATATTGACCCTTACTTAGAACCTTTTTACACTCGTCAAACCGAAATCATCAACCGTCAAGTTCAAATTCGAGATGAGAATCATGGTGGATTAAGGTCAATCGAAAAAGGCCTCAGAAACTTATGGAGAAACATAAAGAAGTGAGCAATGAGGAAAATTGCTTTATGACATTATTATTTATATTATTTACTACTTTATGAAGCTTAAGTACATGAATATATGCTATGTGGTATCTTAGTACTTAGTACGGGCAACATAACTTGCCTTGGATGATCATTCGATTTTTTCATCCTAAACTAATGCTTGCATGCACCTTGATACACTTTTGCTACATATATGATATTATGCATGCTTACTTTTTAGTCAATTTGCCTACATATGCTTCCTCCATAGAAATTAAGATAGTTTTGTGAATTTGATTATTAAGTATTAGATGATTCATGATGACATAGAATTGACAGAAAAAGGGAAAAATGTAGAGAATATTTTCTGGACAGGGTTTACAGAAAATCAAGAAAAACTAGAAAAATTTTTGTCTCTAGATAACGGCCCCTATAAATAAGGGGCGGCCCCCTAATATATATGGGACCGCCATGTATTTATGGGACCACCATCAGAAGTCAAGGAAATTTTATTGTGACTACCTGATTTTCTGTGTTGTTGACTATTCTTTCTTAGACCCAACTAAACCTTCTGCATCTTGCTAAACCACTTTTGAAATCTAAAACTTCAATTCTCATGCTTTTACACTTTGATCCTATACTCCCTAATTAAATATGTCATCCTCCCCACTTCTCTTATCATCGTCATCTTCTTCCAACCCTTTTCACCATGGATGCATCTTCTTCCCATGGATTTAAGAAAATCAAACTCACCATCATACCTCCAAAACAACTCTTTGTTGATATCACAAATGCTGATGAAAATCTCACTACACCTTCTCCTACCACAACTTCCTCATCTCCAACTCCTCCAAATGCACCATCAAAAACTCCATCAACCAATGACACCTCAACAAGTATATAAGATACACTTTTTTTTAATCAAAACTTCAAATCTCACCACCTTCATCTAATGAACCTTTTTCTCCTTAACCCTTGAATCCTTTACTTGAAAACATCTCGGATGTTCCTCCTAGACCTTTAAATCCTCAACCACTTCAAAGTCATCCTTCTTTAGATATCACTCTATCACTATCACCTTTTGAAAACCTTGAACCACCATCTCCACCATAACCTCAACCACTTATCATGGGCCATCCTCTTTACTACAACTACCATGACTACCACAGGTCAACATGCATATGTTGCTCTCATAACCAAAATCTTTTCTTAACCTTAAGAGATGAGATGAATATCATGTTTGCTCATCTTGAGTATCTTCTCACTACCACAATCACCTCATACTTTCCACCTCCACCTTAAAATGATTTCAAAAATCTCATAATGGGTCACCCTAACCTTTTGCTCAAAATTCATTCCCTATGAATCATGAATCATCTAGGACTTATTTCTTTTGTATGTCTAGATTGTAGTGTAATTTATGGATTTATGTTTCCTTGCTTATCTTAGCTCTATTGCATGTTGTATAAGTCAACAATTTATGTTTACTTTAGTATGAGTTTCTTAACTAATGAATGAATCTTCTTATGGGTGACTTGAATCCATTACTATGGTGTTATGTTTAAGAGATATTTGTCTTGCACTTGTACTCCTAACTTTGTTTTGTAGCAAACAATTTTCGTAAGATCGATCCCTTGGTGCCCCAAAACGAGGGGGAGCATACATCAAGGGGGAGTCTTGACATCGTCGATTTCTTTCTCATCTCTACAATTCGACCATCATCCTTTTTTAGTTTGACAAGAAGGGGGAGAAATGGAATAAAACTCATTAATAATTTGAAATCTTTAATTTTATACAAAATGAGTTTATATTTTGTCATCATCAAAAAGGGGTAGATTGTTAATACAAATAATGTCTAAAAACGTTATTTATATTTTTTTGACTTCTCATTGTTTTGATAATAACAAAATGTAAAAATGTTTACGATAAAAATAAACGTTCACAAATTATTAAGTGTGAAATTTCATTTCTAAGATTAGTGATCACTTAAGGTATGGACAAACAAAATCATTAAGCATGATTAGTGATCAAGAAAATATTTTTCTCTTAAATCTCACTTTTATTCTACAAAAGTATTTTCACAAAAATACTTATACAAAACATTTTCTAATTAAAAGAAAAGTTTTATTAAAAACATAAAATTTGAATTTCAAAATTTCCTCCTAAAATGGAAGGTTCCATAGCAGATACAACATTCTCCGCAAAAAGACAAAAACAAAAGAGTAGTCTACTGGGCGGCCTCCTTATAGGCCTGGCGGCCCCTAGATATATCTGAGACCATCAAGACCGCCCCCAGTGACCGTTGGGTTCTCCTGTCTATAAATACTGCACTATTGCTGGCAGAAAATCAGACCTTTTTGCACGAATTTTCTCACACTTCTTTCTCTCTCTAAAAATGTTTTTTCTCTCACTGAATATCTTGATCACTAACATCTCTTGATCTTGTTTCAAGTGATCTAATCTTATATTTATCATCTCATCTCTCCTCTCTATCAAGTGCAAGAGAAGAACACTTGTATTCGCCAAGAAACGAAGTATTGTTTAGTGATCTCTCATCTTTTCTTCTAAGTACCAAATCTCCATTGTATTTATCTTGTGTATTTGTGTTATTTGGATTGTGCGTAGATCTAATTGTGTAGATCTTGTGATTGTGTATATCTTGTGAAGTGGTAGATTGGTTCTAGCTAAGATTAGGACTCGACATTTAGCTTAGTGTAGGAAAATAACGTAAGCGACGTGTAGATGGTTAAAAGGAGCTTGTTAACATAGTGAAATATCAAGTAGGATACTCGGGGAGTGGAGTAAGACGAAAAGGTGATTCGTAGCTGAACCACTATAAAATCTTGGCGTCGTGGTTTGATTGTTTCTTTCCTTATCTCTTCATTATTATTATCATTGTTATTTAGTCTTTGTTTAGATTGTTATATTGTTGGCTCATATTGTTGATTGGTTAAACATATAACTCGAATCTAAACATTTTGAAAGAAATATTTTAAAACGCAAATGAACCTCTAAACTATTGAACCCCCCCTTCTAGTTTCCACAGGACAGATTGCGTCAAAAACAGTTTGAGCTGGAAAAAGTTACTTGTTTTTACGCAACTTCATTTGGTTACAACTCACTCATATTATGTCCGTTTTTAGCGATCTTTATACCTATACGTTCGTACTTAAGTGTACTAATATATTTTTTATGTTTTGAATTTTTAAAGTGTTTTTAATAATCTGTTTTACTTTATTAAAAATCTGGACAACAAGTATTTATACCAAAACTACTTTATATTTTTAGCCGCAAACAACACAACTTCAAAACTAACCTAAATCCCTTCCACCGATTGTTACCAACACTTAAACAACTCCAATACTACCTAATCCCTTCCATTAATTGTTACAATGTCATTATATACCACTTTTTACACTTATAATCACATTTTAACCTAAAAGTACAAAAATATTATGAAAAACTCAAAAACCTAAATAAGTTGTACAACCCTTCTTATTTTGTTTGTTTCTTTATAAAAATCATTTTTTTACATAAACAAAGTGATGAGATGTGTGTTTAGATGAAAACAAGTGAAAGATGTATGAAAAAAGTGATGAGAATAAGCTTACAAGTATGTAGAGCAAAGATGTTTAACGACCCAAAATCAATCTTGTATCAAACTAGATATGACCACAAAAGAGTCACTAGTATGAAGGAGATGAATGTTTGAGATCAAGGAAAACACACAATAAGAGTGTGTGTAGGTGTTTTTAGACGAGCCAACAAAAGGAGAAAAATAGTGTTTTGCTTTATGTTTTGTGTGTGAAAAATGAGAGGATGCGCTCTCTTTTTATGCCCAATCTTCACATGGGATACTAGCCATGTGAGGGTCAAACCATGTCCTAGGCAAAACATAAATGAGAGAAATAAGGGAAGGTGTATGGAATAATTTAGACCACCAAGACCAAAGGACTAAGTAATTGTGGTGGTGTGGTGTACTCGGTCGAAACAAAGGGGCAAAAGGGGGACCAAATTATTTTCAAAAAATTTGAATCCTAAGTGACAAAAGATAATATCTATATATTTTGGGTTTATGGGTAAGTCTTGAATGCATGTAATCAATCTAGTAAGTAAATTTTTATGTAACACGTAAAACTTAAACACGCGACATAACTAAAATATATCCGTTAGGTCGTATCGTGCTAGTCACAAGTAGGTTATATTTACCTAAATGTCATAACGTACCCGGTGATGTTTTCGCTAACTGCGGTAAAGTCAACTATTTCACGTAAAATTCAAACATTCATAAAACAAAAATTACTTAAATAATTAAATAAAAATAAGTCTGAACACGACGGTTGCTACATTCTCCCCAAATTAAAGGAATTTCATCCTGAAATTCAACTAGTACTACTCTAGGACATGTCCATCTTTAAAAAGATGATGGTACTTAAGTTTCATATGATCCTATTATTCCGAGGTAAATTCAGGTCCTCGCTTTGAGTTCCATCAGACCTTGACGATCGGAATCCTACTACGCTTCAACTTCTTGACCTTCCGGTCCATGAATTCCATCGGCTCTTCTATAAAGTGCAACTTAGCATCTATTCGGATCTCCTCCAACAGCACGTGTAGAGTTTCATCTGCTAGACACTTCTTGAGGTTGGATATGTGGAACATATCATGGACACCATTTAGCTCTTGTGGCAACTTCATACGATAGGCCACTAGGCCGACTCGTTCAATAATTTTAAACGGTCTTACGAATCTAAGTGCTAACTTACCCTTCTATCTAAAATGCACAACACACTTTAATAGGGACACCTTGAGCAATACATGATCACCTACACAAAATTCCAAGGGTTTTTTACGGTTATCAGCATAGCTCTTTTGACGATCGCGGGCAGTCTTAAGTCTATCCTTGATTTGAAAGATTTTATCGGTAGTCTCTTGCACAATCTCAGGTCCAATCATTTGACTCTCACCAACTTCAGCCCAAACAAGTAAATTACTTATTCTATTGGACTTGGAAATCAAATAGGAGGCCAATTTGAAGCCCATAATGAGGTCGGCCATATGGGGGTCTAAAGGGGAGATAAGATCAAGTTTTGGTTAAATAAATAGGAGATATCTTCTCAATATTTTGATAACTTACTAAAATATCTCCCCTACTCTCTCTCTCTAAAAACATATGGCTCAAACTATATCCCATCTAGGGTTTATAGTCTTCTTGATCCAATACTTTGAATCTTGTTCATTCAAGGTGTATTACAAGGCTACGGGGTTAAGACTAGCATCTAATTGGTATACAAGGAAGTGTAGTGTGGATTAACCATAGAGGTAATCTACATTGATCACTTGGTTTCATTGGGTGGTTTGTGTATTAGGTGAAGGTCACCATTCATTTCTACCGATCACGCTACAAAGGTATTACTCTTGTTGCTTTTATTTTGATTGATCATATGAATCTATAGATCCATTGATAGGTACATGTTCCAACTTGTTTATATTTTTTTATATGATATTTATTTAATTCAGCACCTATAGCGGTATGACGAGCCATTATACGATGTCATATGATCATTGTGTATGCGTAAAAATGGCTAAAAACGTGTGTTTTTAATGGATTCAAAAGGATAATTTTAAAACACCCCCTAGGGCTTATTTTTTAGAATTAATTAGACCTATATGGGGTCTTATGATCTTTGATTTATGATCCCATATCTATTTGTTATGCATACTTTAATTGGTTTTATTATCGGGTACGTGTAAAATGACCTAAATCGCGTATTTTGGAACGATTCGTGAATCGGTTTTAAATCAGATCCTTGGGCATCATTTTCTGTAATAATATGGTTATTATAAGGTGTTTTATACAGTACATAATGATCTGTAAGTCATTAGTTACACGTACCAGTTGGGGTTTAATTCTAGTTAATTTATTTCTTTGATTCGTTGGCTAACAATTTATTTCTTGTTAATTATTTTGTATCCATGGAAAATACATGCATGTTTGGCCATGGACTTAGCCAAAACCTTGTTAATATGTGATATTATGGTATTATTATGTTTTGTATGCAAAGCCGATGAAAACCTTCACCACTTGTGACTTGATTCGCTAATTGCATTTAATTTCAGTTTTGGGTTTTGCCATTGTTTCGGCTTCTTTTTGTATATTTTTAATTTTTGTTGTAGCCATTGTTTGGGCACATTACAGTAGCTAGATGATAGGTAAAGTGTATCTAATTATCAAATTATTGTAACCGTTGCTTGGATTCGAAAGGCAAAAGAGTTAAAGGCATAAAGTCAAATTCAGAGTTATTGGAGTGACTTCCACTAAGAATGGATTTCTCGAAGTTCTCTAAGGAGTTAGAGGCCCATTTTTTGGGAGCAGGTTCACAACTTATGGGGCTACAACTTCTTTAACTGGAGCTCAGATTGGGAAAGATTCTTCTAGTAGTTTTAGGCCCGTGAAGCCAGCTAAAATTTTCTGCAGTTTTGGGCATCATGTTGATTTAGGGTTTCACTTGCTCATGATGGTTCTTGGAGCAAGTGGGAGCCCTCCTTATGGTTGTGTGATTAATCCTTAGTTGACTTCTAGGCTCTCGTGATGGCTCACGAGACCGAGCATAGGTTTTTTAATCGGTTGAGGCTATGAATACTTATGGTTGTGTTTGTTTGTTTGCTTTTATATATGTTTGGAATGTATATAACTTACAAATGTTTTTTATAAAACTAAAAATAAAACACAAACCAATTTTAGAAACTAAATCTTTGATTTAGTTTAATGTTTAAATATGATTTGAAACTAAGCACTTGTTTTTATATTAATAACACTAAATAACTGTTATGATTGTTATTTAATTTATGTATTGTTCAAACTAATATTTAATCCACCTAGGTTATATATTAGTCATAAAAATGAACAACTTGACACATATAAAATATATAAAACAAGTATTAGACTTAAGTTAAAAATAGTTTTTAACTTGTGCTACGAAGGATGAATGCATGATTCCTCGTACATGCTTTTTTGATCACGTATTTATCAAAACTTAATACCTACCACAAATTTAAGTCATGTCGTTTAACTGGTTGAGATCACTTGCAATTACCTTTTTCTCTACGTGAGACGTAGGTGAATTGTAATCCAATGTGATTATTTTCTATGCGTGAGACCTAGATATATTTTCACATGTTCTCACATTAGATGACTTAATCAAGTTAAGCATGTGAGACCTTAATCGAGGCACGAATAGGACTAAACATGCCAACTTGACATTGTTACTCGGTTACAAATGTCATGAGTCTCATATGGTCTAAGAATTGCACAGGGTTTTGCAATTGGTGAACGTCACCTACCTATTGAATCTACCATTGCTAGCAGATCAACTGATGTGATGGTGGAACCTCAATGAGGATCTTAGCCTTTCATAAAATTAATTTTTTTAATATTATATAAACTTGGGTAGTTAATTTTAAAAGGATTAATTTTTGAAAATACTAAAAATTTAAACTTTATTTTTTAGATGGCTGCAAATCAAACCACAAACAACAACTCAATCAGGTCAATTCTTAATAAAGAGAAGTTGAATGGTAGCAACTTTTTGGACTGGTATCGCAACATGAGGATTGTCCTCATGAATAAACAAAAGTTGCACCACATGGAAGAGGCCTTACCTGAAGCGCCTCCTGCCATTGCAACTGCTGCTAACAACAAGAAATAGCTTGTCTTATACTGGTGAACATGACCCCCAAGATCCAAAAGAACTTGGAGGTCCGCGCCGCATTTAAGATCATACAGGAACTGAAAACCATGTTCCAGCAGTAGGCTGAGCAAGAATTGTTTAAAACTATCAAGGCATTTCATGCTTGCAAGCAGGAAGAAGACCAATCTGTTAGCACTTATGTGTTAAAGATGAAAGCCTATTTGGATCAAGTGGAGCGACTTGGCTATAACATGCCTTTAGTTCTTAGAGTGAAACTGATACTTACTTCACTCTCTAATAACTATGACCAGTTCATCCAAAATTATAATATTTACGGCATGCGGAAGACTATACCTGAACTACATGCCATGCTTAAGCTTGAAGAAAAAGGTATACCCAAGAAAGCTCCTACTGTTCTGGCTATAAGGCAAGGTCAAATCCAGAAACCTAAATCGCAAGCACAAGGCAAGGGAAAGAAAAGAGACAAGGGCAAGAGCAAGTTGGCTTATGAACCAAAGCACAAGATCCCCCCCTTCTAAAAAGGAGCATCCTGCTAAGGACACCGAGTGTCACCACTGTCACAAGACTTGACACTAGAAGAGAAACTGTCCTTTTTATTTGGCAGAGATGAAAAAGAACAAATCCAGCACGTCTGGCACATCACGTATCTTCACTATAGAGCTCTACTCATTTCCCAAAAGTAATTCTTGGATTTATGACATTGGTTGTGGCACTCATATTTGTAATACAATCCAGGGGCTTAGAGGATTTTGGATGTTAAATAAAGGATCTTTAGATCTGTACGTTGGCAATGGCAACAGTGCAACTGTCAAAGCCATAGGGAGCTTAATTTTATCCTCCATGGTGGAATGATTCTTTTATTAGACAATTGTCATTTTCCCCCTCTATTACTAGAGGGGTTATTTCACTTTCACATTTATAGGATAATAGTTTTCGTTATAAATTTATGGATAATGGTGCTATTTCAGTTTCTAAGGATAATGTATTTTATTTTAATGCTATTCCACGTGATGGCATTTTTGAGATTGATATGCATAATCATATATCCAATGAGCGTTCTATTTACACATGTAGCAACAAAAAATCTAAGCACAACTTGGATTCTACTTTTCTATGGCATTGTCGTCTTTGCCATATAAACAAGAAACGCATTGCGAAGCTGCAACATGATGGGATTCTTAAGTCAATTAATGATGAGTCTTTTAACATATGTGTATCTTGTATATCTGGCACTATGGAAAGAAAGCCATTCACTCATGCAAGTGAAAGAGCTGATGATCTACTTGGAATCATACATAGTGATGTATGTGGACCATTTAGAACCACGTCTAGAGAAGGTGCTAACTACTACGTTACTTTTACTGACGACTTCAATAGATATGGTTATGTTTACTTAATTAAACATAAACATGAATTTTTGAAATGTTCAAGACTTTTCAAAACAAAGTAGAAAATCAACTCAGAAAGACTATAAAAGCACTTCGATCAGATCGAGGAGGTGAGTATTTAAGTCAAGAGTTTTTAGATCATCTAAGGAGTCATGAGATCATCTCACAACTTACTCCTCCCTACACGCCACAACATAATGGTGTGTCAGAAAGGAGAAATCAAACTTTGCTTGGCATGGTTTGATCCATGATGAGTCTAACTACTTTGCCAATGTCCTTTTGGGGCTATGCTTTAGAGTCTGCTACACGCATACTCAATATGGTTCCAACAAAAAAGGTTAATAAGACACCATATGAAATGTGCTACGGGAAAGTCCTGAATTTGTCTTACTTGAAGGTTTGGGGTTGTGAGGCCCTCGTTAAACGAGACACGCCAAACAAACTTGATTCTAGATCAATCAAGTGAATCTTCGTAGGATACCTACAGGAAACAATAGGTTACTACTTCTACTACCCACTTAAGAATAAAATTTTTGTGGCTCGGTATGCTAAGTTTTTGAGAACAATCTCATATCACAAGAAGCAAGTGGCAGCACTGTAGACTTTGATGAAATTCAAAGGGAAGATACATAACCTTATGAGAACACTAGCCAACATCAACCTAAGATTAAACATGATGACGTAGACCCTCAAACTAATGTAATTCCCATTCGTAGATCCCCAAGGATACCTTAAGTACCTAAACGATATGGTTTCTATATTGATGTTGAGGAACATGAGTTAGGAGATCATAGTGAACCTCCTAACTATCAAGCTGCATTATCGGATTCTAAATCCAAAAGATGGCTTGAAGCTATGAACGCAGAAATGCAATCCTTGAAAGACAACCAAGTTTGGAGCTTGGTTGATCTTCCTCCTAATTGTAAGACTGTTAGGAGTAAATGGCTCTTCAAGAAGAATAGTGATATGGATGGAAATATACATACCTATAAAGCTCGTCTTGTAGCAAAAGGTTTCACTCAAACCTACAGGGTTGACTATGAAGAAACCTTCTCGCTTGTTGCTGACATAAAAGATATTAGGATTCTTATAGCCATAGCAGCATATTTTGACTATGAGATTTGGCAAATAGATGTCAAAACCCCTTCTAAAATGGTCGTCTAAACGAAGACATTTATATGGTGCAACCTAAGGGGTTTGTGAATCCTAAGCATCCTAGACGAATGTGCAAGCTTCAAAGATCCATTTATGGACTTAAGCAAGCTTCTAAGAGCTGTAACAAGAGATTTAATAAGGAGATAAAAAAGTATGGTTTCACTCAAAATCCGAATGAGCCATGTGTATATAATAGAGCTAGTAGAAGTATCATTGTCTTCCTAATCTTATATGTCGATGACATATTACTCATGGGAAACAACATTCCAATGCTACAAGATGTAAAATCCTGGCTTGGAAAATGTTTCGCCATGAAAGACTTGGGTGAGGCGGCATACATTTAAGGAATCAAGATCTATCAAGATAGATCAAGGCAGTTTATTAGTTTAAGTCAAAATGCATACAATGACAAAATTTTGAAATGATTCAAGATGGATACTTCCAAACGTGGAACTATTCCAATGCAACCCAATGTAGAATTGAGTAAATCTCAAGGACCCTCCACACCGACAGAGGTGAAGTGAATGAAAGGAATATCTTATGCTTTGGCTGTAGGTTCTATCATGTATGCAGTGAGGTGCACTAGACCTGATGTAGCATTCTCTCAAAACCTAACGAGTAGATACTAACAGAATCTGGGTGAAAGTCACTGGACTGCTGTAAAGAACATATTGAAGTATCTTAGAAATACTAAAGATATGTTCCTTGTTTATGGTGGTGATTCCACAACTAAGCTTAGTGTTACTTGCTACACTGACGCTAGTTGGAAGACTAATTGGGATGACCTTTGATCTTAGACGGGGTATGTCTTCATGATGAATGGAGGCGCTATTGATTGGAAAAGTTCTAAGCAAAGCACTACAGTAATGTATTCTATAGAAGCTGAATACATAGCTGCTGCTGAAGCTTTAATGGAAGCTATTTAGATACGTAAATTCATTTATGGGCTTGGCGTTACAGGTGCCATTACCATAGCCGATGAACCTGGTGTTCAAAAGGGTGCCAAACATTTTCAAAAAAAATATCACTTTATTCGTGAAGTTATTCAAGAAGGTGATATTCATATTCTTAAAGTTCATACAAATAACAACTTAGCTGATCCGTTTACAAAGCCAATGCCTTGTACCAAACATGTTGAGCATGCTAGGAGCATTAGACTTAGACCAACAGGTAGTTTCATGTAGATCTGTTTATTTTAGTATTTGAATAATTGGGATGTAAAACAGTATTTGTTCATAATGAATTGATATACTTGGTGTGATCGTTTTCATTCTATAATTAATGTGTCCTATATTAGCATGTTTAAATCCATGAATAATTTATTTATTCTAAAATCATCCAATGTTAGTTAATGATACGGGAGCATCATTGAACTAAGGCAAATGTGAGTGGTTTGGTCATATTCATATGGTATGAATATTAAAGGATGATACCGCCAAACTCTTATGTTTTTTATTGGATGAACACTGGACTGACCCAACCTACGAGCATTCACTACATAGATCAGTGTCAATAGTGAATCTCGCAAGTTGTTATGTCTCTCATCGTCGAACTTGAGATGCAAGTAGGTTTTATGTATGTGGAATGTCAATCTTTGATATGGTTCAACGCTGACCTGATAAAGGCTGCTATAAAGGCTATTTTCAAGAGGGATGTGAAACACATAACGGATACGTGTAGTCAAAATAGGATTTGTTCCTCCACATGTTTTGGAGTTAGATAATGTTGAGCCCCTTGATGATTTGAATAGATGTATGTGTGGCCACACCCAAATGTAATTAAGATGATACTTGATTAATTTGGTAATCTAGTTCAATGTCTATATTGAGAAACAGAATGTTCAATGTTAGAATGACTCATGATCCATGTCTAATGTTCAATATAGTATCTGTAACAAAAGGATTATTGATATCTAAACTATTTAAAATAAGATGTTTAAGAAACTATCCTCATATGTTTCTGGGGGCATTGGCGTGTTGCTAGACACTAACCTTTGCTTGTATTATTACGTGATTTTTATGACGTATGCAAGTGGGAGCTGTTGGAGTATGCCCATGTCATAATAAATAATTATATGGCTGGACACATGTGAGCCTATGGGGTCACACACATATACATTAATGTACCATTTTATATATCGTGTTTATTGTATTTACGATATATAAATAACCCATATAACTTGGAATCACTATTAGGATTCTAATAACTAAGTAAAGTACTTATTCTATTGGACTTGGAAATCAAATGGGAGGCCCATTTGAAGCCTATAATGGGACCGGCCATAAGGGGGTCTAAGGGGAGATAAGATCAAGTTTTGGTTAAATAAATAGGAGATATCTTCTCATTATTTTGATAACAACTTACTAAAATCTCTCCCCTACTCTATCTATAAAAACATACGGCTTAAACTATATCCCCATCTAAGGTTTATAGTTTTCTTGATCCAATACTTTAAATCTTGTTCATTCAAGGTGCATTACAAGGATACGTAGTTAAGACTAGCATCTAATTGGTATACAAGGAAGTGTAGTATGGATTAACCATATAAGTAATCTCCATTGATCACTTGGTTTCATTGGGTGGTTCGTGTATTAGGTAAAGGTCACCATTCATTTCTACCAATCACGCTACATAGGTATTACTCTTGTTGTATTTATTTTCATTAATCATATGACTCTATGGATCCATTGATAGGTGCATGTTCTGTTACGTCTAATCCTCGCAGAGCTCCACCTTGCACATTAACTTCCTTGAATGCTTCCTTACGGGCTTTAAATATCTTGCCTTAAATGTTTTAGCAAATCATCATATTTATTGCTTGCACACATACTGGCTTAACTCTTTACTTTCTACTTAACTCATCGGCTACCCCATTTGCCTTACCAAGACGGTAGCGAATCTCATAATCATAATTGTTAAAGAACTCAACCCACCATCTCTGCCTCATGTTTAATTCATTCTGGTCGAATATGTGTTGAAGACTCTTACGGTCGGTATAGATAACACTCTTCGTTCTGTACAGGGAATGTCTCTAACATTTTAGGGTGAATACCACCGCATCGAGCTCTAGGTCGTGGGTGGTATAGTTCTTCTCATGCACCTTGAGTTGCCGGGATGCGTATGCAATCACCTTACTCCTTTGCATTAGTACA
This sequence comes from Tanacetum coccineum, assembly GCA_026074375.1. NCBI lineage: Eukaryota > Viridiplantae > Streptophyta > Magnoliopsida > Asterales > Asteraceae > Tanacetum > Tanacetum coccineum. The sequence continues at coordinate 21,781 of BQNB010046097.1, read as the reverse complement.
CATCCAAGGCCTTGTCTTGACGCGTCACAATACACCACGAAGTCGTCTGGTCCATCAGGGAGTGTCAAAATAAAAGCACCACACAAGGCATCTTTCAAGGTCTAAAAGGCTTTCTTTTGTTCTTCTCTCTAATCAAACTTCTTTTCCTTTTAGGTCAATAAGGTGAGGGAGAAGTTTTTGATGAAATGTCGGTAGTAGCCTGCTAAACCTAAGAATTGGCATATCTCTGATGGAGTGCTAGGAGCTTCCTAATTCTTCATTGTTTCTATCTTGCTGGGGTCCCCATAAATACCTTCTTTGTTGACTACATGTCTAAGGAAATGTATTTCTTCCAACCATAATTTACATTTTGAGAACTTAACTTATAATTTCTCTTCCTAAAGTAATTATAGGATTAGTTTCAGATGAACTTCATATTCTTCCTTACTCTTAGAGTAGATTAGGATACCGTCAATAAAGACTATAACAAACTTATCCAGATATTGTTTACACATGCGGTTCATTAGGTCCATAAAGATAGCAGGTGCATTTGTTAGCCCGAAAGGCATCACTAGAAATTCAAAGTGACTATTGTGAGTTCTAAAGGCCTTTTTTGGTAGGTCCTCTTCGTGAACCCTTAGCTGATGGTATCCTGACTGAAGATCTATCTTTGAAAAATACCAAGAACCTTGGAGCTGATCAAATAAGTCGTTAATCCTCGGAAGAAGGTAACAGTTTTTAATTGTAAGTTTCTTTAGTTCATGGTAATCGATGCACATACGAAGTGAACCATCCTTCTTCTTAACGAATAGAATAGGTGCTCCCTAGGGTGAATGACTCAGGTGAATGAATCCCTTATCTTGGAGTTCATGGAGTTGGTCGGACAACACTTGCATTTCAAAAGGTGCTAAGCGATATGGAGCCTTTGCTACAGGGGTTGCTTCAGGAATGAGATCTATTTAGAATTTGACTGGTCGAATGGGAGGTAATCCCGTTAAGTCGTCGCGAAAGACTTTAGGAAAATCCCTTATAATAGGAATGTCTTCGAGTTTCTTCTCGCCAGCCTACATACTTGCGAGGTACTTCAGGTTTTCTTCTGATTATTCACCATAGACTTCGAGCACGTCATCGTTTGGTAAAGGAACACGGATTATCCTTTTGTGGCAAACTATTTTTACCCTAAGTTTCGACAACCAGTCCATACATACTATTACGTCAAAACTTCCTAACTCAAAAGGTAACAAGTCGATACTAAAGGGAACATCTTCGAATACTAATGTACACTCACGAATAATCTTATTGGTTTCCTCATTATCATCATTTTCCATTTCAATTACGTAACTAAAGTTCAGGTCACTAGGTTGCGCATTAATCAAGGGCATGAATATAGTGGAAACAAAGCTATAATCGGCACCAAAGTCGAATAATACGATAGCATACTAATCATTTAAGGAAAACGTACACGTCATGATGTTTAGGTCCTGTAGGGCTTCATTAGCACCCAATGCGAATGCACGACCCCGAGCCTGATTGCCATTGTTTCTATGGTTAAAGTTGTTCCTAGCAATTGCCAATGCCTGATTTGGGTTTCTCTGCACTTTTCATGATGCTCTGTTTAGGTTGGGACATTATGATATAGGCTTTCAGACTCATAACATACCCTTGGGTTATTCGCTGAGTTAATGGCATTAACTGGCATCACCCGCTTGGCTATTGCCCAATAATCCATTGCAACAGGACTCGGCTGATTACAGTTAAAGCAAGTACGGGAAGGTGTAGTCTCTTGATGATGGTAGCTATACTTAGCACACTTAGGGTGAAGACCCTTGTACTCTTTCTTGCTAGAATCGGTTGCTATGAATCCTTTTCTAGTCCTATCTCTCTTGTTGTTACTTCTGACATCTTCTTGCTTGCTAGTTTCACCACTCTCCTTCCTTTTCTCACTACTCTTCTTCAACAATCCATTCCTCACAACATCATCAGTTAAGCCTCCACCCTTCAATATCGCACTCTGAATGTTAGTAGGTTTAGTTGCTCACATCATCCTACGAATTTTAAGAACTAGACCACAGATATACCTATCGATCGTCTTGAATTCGGGGGTAACCAAATAAGGAACTAGCTTGGCGAGCTTATGGAACTGATCTGTGTAGGCTGTATATCCAGCCCCCATTATAGTGTGGTTCCATAACTTATTTTCCAACCTCTACATCTCATTATAGGGACAATACTCATCCCTTAGTGGTGTTTTGAAGTCAACACATGCCATACCCACAGCGGCTGTCCTTCCCTGGCGTAAAATCTATGTGTTCCACCAATTTAACGCCTTCCCATTTAATGAACCTACATCATTCTTCACCCTCTGGTTGATTGCACAATTTCTCATGTCGATCACCAATTCTATCTTCTCCACCCATTGAGTATACGCTATCACGCCACCTTTGCCATCGAACTCCTTTGGTTAACATGCCAGAAATTCCTTATACGAGCATCTATTTCCATTGTTGTTGTTGCCGCCATCTCTAGGGTTGCCATGTTCGCGTCCTTCCTTATTGTTTTCCCCGTCGGTGTTATTCTCTCCACTCCCGTCGTTGCCATTTTCTTGGTTGTTAGTTCCATTGTTGACTTACATGACGATGGCAGCAAGTCTTGAAGCTGTTGAGTGATCATTGCGACGATGTTGAGATTCCCACCAACATTGTCGATGTCGTCATTGTTACCATTGTTACCAATGTTGCCATTGTCAGCATTTCCTCGACCGCATCCCCTACCACTGCGTGCATCCGTCCTTTCGCCCCTTGGTGTCACACCACCTCGGCCAGCGCTACGAGTCGTCATTCTTGGAGGCATTATCTATACGCGGAGAGATAGTTCGAGGGTTTTTAGAGTTCGGCGTCCTAGATTTTTATTTCTACTCTACTCTACCCTATTAGATAATCCATGATTTTGATAATTCCACATATTACTTTGTTATTTGTAAAAACATTAGCTAGTAGTTCTTAGAATACCATTATACAATGTGTCTTTATCATCATCACTTCATGCCATACTTAAGCTAATATTAACAGGAAAATGATCAAGTAGCATATAAAGGTCTTTCTTAGGCACTAATGACTCGCAAAGCACGGCATACACATAATCGCAAACATAGGTCTGATAACGCTCAAATTGAGTATGTTTTTAGGAGCATTATCTATACTTTTGTATAAGTTATTTAGCTACTTATATATGGTTTTGTTACTTAATTGTATCAAAGTGGGTTTGCAAGTACATTTGTAGCCAAGTACAGGAAAACAAGGAAAAAGAACGTAAAAGAAGTAAATACGAAGTTTTTATACAAGTACGAAGAATTTCTGACAAATGCAAGTCTCATGAAGAATTTCATGAAGATAAAGTCATCAAGTTAGTGGTATAAAGACTCAAAGATAAAGCACAAAATGGAAAACGAGGAAACGAAGAAAAGATAAAGCTACAAGTTTGATTTTTACCATTCTTGGACCAAAATCTGCTCACATCCTAAGGCCGCCAAATCTAGCCTTAGTCTTAGCCAGCCACAAGCCAGAGAAGTCAGCCGTAGGCCAAGTTAGCCGCCGGCCAACATTTCTAGCCACCGTCTAAACCCCTCAAATTGGTCCCCAAGTTTTATTAAGACTTGTTTATGTGCCAACTTAGTTGAGAACGATCAAGATAATTCTAGAATCTCTTTCCTGGCATTTTAGGACCCTTTGTGCCTAAGTTTTATGCTTGGTGGCCAAGGGCTTGTTCAAGTATAAATAGGAGACCTTTGTTATTATTTTTCATAATCAAATCATCATTTTCTCTTCTCCACGCCATCAAACATTCTCCTTACACCCTAAGGACAAATTTCCACCATCATTTCTCTCCTAAAAGACCTCAAAACCTCTGCCATTTCCAGAAGTAGTGCTCAAGAACATCAAAGAAGATGCTCAAGAACATCAAAGAAGATGTGGGGAACCATTTTTCGGTTGGTACGAAGCTTTTAGTCGATTGGAGGCTTGAAGGTTGCTCTAAATCCTTCCGCTACCTATTGTAATCCGACTTTGGTAATATCTTGTTACTTTTATGATGTTTATGATTGAGATGATTGATGAACCATTGTGTTTGGTTGAATTAATCATGAAGTAGTACTTTATACACTTGTTTAGATGATGTTTATTATATGAGGATTATTTATGTTTGTTTTTGGTTTTGATCAATTTCATGTTATGTTTAAGACCATTTGTGCTTGAGTTTTGTATCAATTGCTTATCATGCTTGATTAGTTGTTGGTGATTTCATAGGTCGAAAAGGTTTTCATCAATTAACTAGTTATAATCATTTTGTCTATGGATGATTATCTATTGTATTCACCATTTCTTTAGTGGCTTCATTATGTAAAAGAAACTTGAGTATGATTGTTAATGAATTTGTGAAACGAACCGCGAATCGAATTTGTTAAATAAACGTAATCGTGAATTGGTTGGTTTGGAATTTTTCACTATCATATTCTTAACTTGTAATCAATTTGTCAAAACCATCTTCATATGAACAATCCAAGTATTATGAACTAATCCAAACAAGTGTTGTCTTTTACTTCTTGAATTTGCTTAATCTTTATTTTCGTGCTCTTATTTGTTGCTTTTATGGTATTTTGGATTGTGACATCCATTTTACCAATTTCGTATCACTTATTACTTAGATTCTTCACAATCAAAAATACCCAAATCCTAGTAACGACCTCGGCTTACCACAACAAACTAACTACATATGAAAGGGCCATACTTTCCCGTGTGTTCGTAGCTTATTTCGGTAAATCGTGTTATAAATTTAAAACTAGTAGTCGTGAGACACATCAAGTTTTTAGCGCCGCTTCCGAGGATTTATTTGTGTTTTTATGTGTTTTAAATCTTTGTATTTCGTTTTATATCTCTTGTGCTTCATTTAGCTTGCGAAAAAAATCAACCAAAAACCACTCAGACGGATCCAGCCGCCCGGCTAGACCCCTCAGCCCCTTGGCTAGCCCACAAATTCGAGCCAGTCGCCCGGCTAGCCTACGAATTCGAGCCAGCTGCCCGGCTAGATCCCTCAGTCGCCCGGCTGATCCCCCGTCGACCACCAAAATTTATCCAGCCGCCTGGCTGGATCGCTCGGCCGACCGGCTAGATCGTTCTGATCAAATTCTTGAAATTTCTTCTTTTAAAAACCCGTTTTACCTTTATACCTCAGTTCGAGCCTTACCTAAAACCGTTCCTAATTGTGTTTTGACTTGAATAAACTTTTGTTTATCGAGGAAAGAACCAATTACCCATTTTTTGTCCAATTCCCTAAAACCCAATCGCCCCGTTTCAACCCCTTGTGCCACTTTCGTATTTTTATCCACCCGGTTTGATCCCAAACCCCGTAGTTAGAACTCGAAGTTCGTCAAACCACCCGGTTTGATAGATTTGGTACAATATTCGTTTGTGGTTTTGTTTGTGTTCTTCTTTTTAATTGTTTTTCTTTTTCGTTTGTGTATTTAGTAAAAAAGAGTATTTTAATTAAGTTATTTTCATTTACTCGCTTGTTTAAAACTTGTCGAAAAAAGTCTATTAGAGAAAGAAAAAAATTAGTTTAAGTCGTAACTAGTTTATTTTTTTAAACTTTCTCGTATAATATAAAATAGTAAAAATAATACTAGCAGTATGTTTCTAATAGTAGACAAGTTTATATTTCTTATTACGTCATATTAAAATTAATAAAAAATACAAAAAGATTTTTGTTTTCATTTAGTTTGTCTTTTTATTTTATTTCCTTTGACTTTTTGCAACTCGCTCCGGGTTTGTATAAACCCGCGTTCTTGGGGTAAACATCTCGCTGGTCCGTTCTGCTAACTTAAACGTAAAATCAAAAAGAACACTAAATCCGGAAAGACCCCCAATGAATCCCTCGAAATCGAATCACTCGAATCTCATTTCAAACAACCGTTCATCGAGGAACTTTTTGTCAAAACGTCCAAGATCAACATGTTCGAAACGAAAGTCGAATCTCCACCCAATTCCTCACCCATAACCGTCATTGATCCTGATGACCAACCCATGTGGTCAAGCACTAGGACCGTTGCTCCAATTCCTATCTCCGCTATAATTCAGCTCCCTATTTCCAACCATTTTCATATTAAGGGTACCCACATGCAAATGATTCAGGATAATGAATTTGATGGGCGAATCCAGTCCGATCCTCACTGACACGTAGCCGATTTTCTTGAGATAAGTAAACTTTTCCAATATGGTGAAAATCAAGAGGAAACGGTTATGTTGAGGACTTTCCCTTTCTCATTATCCGAAAAAGCTAAGACTTGGTTGAATGAATTAGATGATGGAACTATTACTCGTGGAATGAAATGAGAGAAGCTTTTATAAGCTGATACTTTTCTTCCGCAAAGTTTAAACGTCTCCAAAATGAAATTCAAAGCTTTCACCAACTCGCTGATGAAACTCTCGTTGATGCTTGGCTCCGTTTGAAAGAAATGTTTCGCACTTGTTATGGACACAGTCTAACCAAAGGAACGATAAATCAAATATTCTATCGTGGTTTAGACGTTTCAACATAAGAAATTCTCAATGTTGGAGGAATATTCCTTTACAAAACTCCCAATGAAGCTTTCAAAATCCTCGAGGACAAGGTCCTTCTCAAACTCAATTTCTCGGATGATTCCAAAACAGCCCTAAACTGAAAACCATTGTTTTTGCCGTTGAAAGCAACACTAATTTTGAACAAGCCATTTTGATGGAGAAAATTGAAACTCCCACGATAAAAATTGATTATGGATTCTTGAACATAAGGAAAGAGCTCAAAGAGATGCGAGACGGTCGTAGAGACAACCATACTTCACAGATCTACACACGGCCAGCCTTAGTGGTGGGCGGGGTGGGCGACCGCCCAGGGCATCAAACGAGTAGGGGCATCATATTTTTGGTATTGTTAAACAGTTTTATATGATCAACTGATGATGGTGTTGTGATGATAAAGCAAAACGGAAACAAGTGATTCAGTTTCAATAAACATTTTGTCAGAAAAAGATGTCATAATCGCTGGAAAAAAGAATAGGCGCTACAAATTATAAAGAAGATGAAGACTAATAAAGTTTTCTTTTGTGATTGGTTGTGCGAGCGGGTAGTAAAAAGGGAGTACAATTTATTTTGATTGGCACGTGTTATTGATATAGGGAATGACAATTTAAATTAATTTTATTTCATTTTCTTTTATTTTTCACCATATTCCCTTTTGGTTTTATAGACTTTTAAGTTTTACGAGTAGTATTCTTTTCTCATTTTACTTGTTAATATTTCTAAACATTTACGGCCAATAAACTTTAAATCTGACTAGACGAGTTTTGCGCAAAGAGATGGTATATAACGGCAAATAATTATGCTTGTGAAATCATGATTCTGACTTGACACTTGATGAAAAATGTGTGTTTTTCGAAATACAAAGCGTCTTTTTTTAATTTAATTTAATGTGTGTTTTTGAAAAGTTGTCAAATTTAGAATTTATAAAGGGCATTTAAAGTAATTTAGATAAACTAAATTAATTTAAGTTTCAAGATTAAATTTTTACAAAAAAAGTACACTCTTTATAAGTAATAGAGATAGGATAATCTACGTACTGTTAGTGTTTAAAGATATACGGGTCTAAAAAAATGTATTCAAATTTGAATTAAATGTTACCTAATTTTGACATTATTTAAGTTTCATTAGGTATATATTTTTCCTAGTCTTAACAAGTTTATATACCAATATTTGTTTGTAACATTTAGTGGGGGCATTTTTTGAACATCTTGCCCAGGGCATCAAAAATGTCAGGACCGGCCCTGGATCTACATGGAGGATGACACGCCGATGTGTGATCCCATGGAAGTGAATTATGTCCAAGGATAACACAGAGGATATCACGACCAAAATTCCAATATTCCATACTTCTACCAAAATCGTCACTATCCTCAATCCCAACCATGAAACCGAATGCCACATCCATCACAATATTTCGAATTTCCCAAAACCTCAATAGAGGAGATGATGAGAGAATGGATGGCTAGGCAGACAGAAGCAAATGAACGTATGAATAACCAGGTCATTGAATTGGAGTGAAAAATCAAACGAGGATTAAGGAACCGCCAGGCGACGATCTAGAATTTGGAGAGGCAATTTAAGTTTCTAGACAAGATAGACGTGTGTACTAAGTCCTTTCCTTGTATCACAAATACTAAACCGAGACATGAATTTGTCTACAAACCACCCTCGATCTGAAACGAGAACGATAAGGGTAATGTCAAATTTATCGAGGAGGATGAGATTACGCCAATTCCAACCATTCCAAACCCGAAACCAATTAATTCTAACTCTCCAACCGTATCACTTTTTCTAAAAGATTACACGGTGAATATCACATACGCGAATACGAAGACGTTTGCAGATGATGTATCGATAAATAATGTTGGTGACAAGGAGTTAAAATCATATGATGGAGTTGGAACTGGACGGATAACAAAGAAGGAGAAGAATGAAAATGGTGTGTCCAAGGAACCCAACAAAAATGGAAGCTGAATGTAAAAGTGGCTCCTCAAAACGAAAATGTTTATCATTATCTTTGGCACCCAACGGAAATTCCCCACTTGAACCGTATCATCAAAGAATTCTAATTTTGGGGAAGAGTCTAGCTAATGGCTCATAAATAAATTAAGCGCTTCTCAAGAGGCAACCCGAGTCTCTTTTAATTGTTTTTTTTAATTTCTATTTTGAATAAATATGTACACCCTTTTTAAAAGTTGGTTTTTAGCTTGTCAAATCTTAAGTGTGGGGGTGTTACATGCTCATAATGTTTAATATATTATTGTTTGTAGTATGTTTGTTTGTTTTGTTTTTGTGTGAATAATTACAGCAGGTAATGGAAGATGGGATTCGTTGTGACTTTTGAGTGTGTACGGATGCTAAGAGAAGAAATCTATTGATCTCACAAGCTTATGCGCTTTTGCGTAGCATTTATCATATGGAGTTCGATCGTGATTTCTTTTGCCCAATAGTTTTTTTTCTTACTCTTATTTCCCTATTTTCATACTTTGAATTTTATTGTTCACATTAAGGCCAATCTAAAACTTAAGTTTGGGGGAAAGTAATAGTGGAAAAACAAAACCGGTTTTAATATTCCAAACTTTTAGGCCAATTTAAAATTTGTGTGTGTACTTGTTTGCCTTTGTGATCTATTTGTTTTCACGCTTTTAGGTTCATATATTAGAACAACTGGATTAATCCACCGGTGAAATACAGTAAATTTTAAAAAATTTGAGATGTTTCCCAATTAATATTGCAGTCTATTCTGAGATCGATGACATTTGCTAGCGCATATTATAGCCCTTTTCACTAAATTGTGAGGATTTGAGCCTATTTCATATATCATACATCTTTTATGCTTGATCTTTTTGCTATGAGTATGCCGGTGATTTTATTTATTCTAGAACTTGTACTTGTAAATCATTACCAGGCCGCATTGAGATCACACTCATGTGATATAAGTGTATGTGCATGATAAAGAGGCAACTTAGGAATAAAACCAAATGGCTTTCCGTTTACATCGAAATGTCATTTGCTAGCCACATCGGTTAGTTAACCACCCATAAGGACCCATTTGTTAGCACTCACTTTTTGTGCTAGATACCCTTAGACCACCTGTTGAGCCATCCCGTTCGTTTGTTACATCCACTAAAAAAAGAAAAAAAATATTTTACACTTTAAACCTTAGTCTAACCCTCTGTCAAAGTCTAAATGGTGGGTTGCTAGTTGCTTGGTACGTTGGATAGTTTTTGATGATTAGTAGTTATGCCATACTTTACCATTTGTGTGTGCCATTCTGATAAAGACGGAGACTGTAGCTTCTTATTTGTATTTTTGTGATGTATGTTTATGCGAAGTGTGGGGGAGATGTGATGCATTTGAAAAAAAATGAAAAAGAAGATGATGAAAAAGAAATGAAAAAAGATGAAAAAAATGAATAAGTCATCGAAAAAAAAGATCAAAGAAATATGTATGATGACAATTATAGCCTATGTGCTATATTATTTATGAAGATGAAGAAAGATGAAGTATTTGAGATATCGATTAGCCAATGTGCTAAGACGTGATATACTTATGTGGTGATCGATATGTGATTGAAAAATTTTGTAACTATAATCGTTGATTTTGGTTTGTTCGGTGACTAGTAACATTGGTTTTTAGACTTTTGACTTATATGTTCTCGTAATTCACCCACTAATAAAACATCCCATGCCTTATCCATACCCTTTATTCACCTGAAGCTTAGATGTTACAACCTAATAAAATACCTCTTTAGATGTGTACACTTGGTGCTTATGCCACGTCGATGGAGTTTTGTTTCTTGTACAAGCCTATGGTAATAAATTTGGTCACGACTGAGATTTGAGTATGAATTCTCATATATACTCCACCACTAAATAAATAAAATAAGTGTTGAGTGAATTATACTTCATTCATTTTTTGTGAGGTTCTTAGAAATGTTTATCAAGCAAAAAAACCTTTGGGTATTGTCAAACATCTCGGTTTTCACCAAAAGCTTAAAACGATGGATCTTATCTCGTACTTGGTAGATTTGCATCATATTTTTCTAATCATTCTTGTGCCCCATGTGGATTTTATTTTTCTTTAATTTCATATTTGCTTGAGGTCAAGCAAAGTTTAAGTGTGGGGGAATTTGATAACGCTCAAATTGACTATGTTTTTAGGAGCGTTATCCGTACTTTTGTATAAGTTATTTGGCTACTTATCTATGGTTTTGTTACTTAATTGTATCAAAGTATGTTTACAAGTATATTTGTAGCCAAGTACAGGAAAACGAGGAAAAATAACAAAAAAGAAGTAAAAACAAAGTTTTTATACAAGTACGAAGAATTTCCGACAAATTCAAGTCTCGTGAAGAATATTCATAAAGATAAAGTAATCAAGTTAGTGGTCTAAAGACTCAAAAATAATGCACAAAACGGAAAACGAGGAAACAAAAAAAAGATAAAGCTACAAGTTTGATGTTGACCATTTTTGGACTAAAATCTGTTCACGGCCCAAGGCCGCCAAATCTAGCCTTAGGCTGAGCCAGCCGCAGCCAGAGAAGTCAGTGACTGGCCACGTCAGCCGCCAGCCAACATTTCTAGCCGCCGGCTAAACCCCTCAGATTGGTCCCTAAGTTTCATTAATGCTTGTTTATGTACCAACTTAGTTTAGAACGATCAAGTTCATTCTAGAATCCCTTTCCTGACATTTTAGGACCCTTTGTGCCCAAGTTTTATGCTTGGTGGCCAAGGGCTTGTTCAAGTATAAATAGAAGACATTGGTCATTGTTTTACATCATCAAATCATCATTTTCTCTTTTCTACACCATCAAACATTCTCCTTGCACCATCATTTCTCTCCCAAAAGACCTTAAAACCTCTGCATTTCCAGAAGTGGTGCTCAAGAACATCAAAGAATGTGTTGGGAACCATTTTCTAGTTGGTACGAAGCTTATAGTCGATTGGAGGCTTGAAGGTTTCTCTAAATCCTTCCACTACATATTGTAATCCGACTTTGGTAATATCTTGTTGCTTTCATGATGTTTATGATTGAGTTAATTGTTGAACCTTTATGTTTGGTTGAATTAATCATGGAGTAGTACTTTATACACTTGTTTGGATGACATTTATTATATGAGGATTGTTTGTGTTTGATTATGGTTTTGATCAATTTCATGTTATGTTTAAGATCCATTTGTGCTTGAGTTTTGTATCAATTGCTTATCATGCTTGGTTAGTTGTTGATGATTTCATAGGTCGAAATGGTTTTTATTAATTAACTAGTTATAATCATTTTTTCTATGGATGATTATATATTTTATTGACCATTTCTTTAGTGGATTGATTATGCAAAAGAAACTTGAGTATGATTGTTAATGAATTTGTGGAACGAACCACGAATTAAATTTGTTAAATAAACATAATCGTGAATTGGTTGGTTTGGAATTTGTCACCATAATATTCTTAACTTGTAATTAATTTGTCAAAACCATCTTCATATGAACAATCCAAGTATTATGAACTAATCCAAACAAGTGTTGTCTTTTACTTATTGAATTTGCTTAATCTTCATTGCCGTGCTCTTATTTATTGCTTTTATGGTATCTTAGCTTGTGACATCCATTTTACCAATTTCGTATCGTTTATTACTTAGATTCTTCACAATCGAAAATACCCAAATCCTAGTGAACGACCTCGGCTTACCATAACAAACTAACTACATACGAAAGGGTCATACTTGCCCATTTGTTCTTAGCTTATTTCGATAGATCATGTTATAAACTTAAAACTAGTAGTCATGAGACACATCAAGGTCCTATCATGCAAGCTATATAAAGCTTCATAGGTTATAGTCTATGGTAAACCACCTAGTTCTCTATAACCATTGACTCTGATACCAATCTTTCACACCTCATTTAAGGCAGAAACAGGAGGTGTAACAGACAGGATTGTCATAACACATTGATATAAGAAAATAAAGAATCACTAAATGAAATATTAACATGAACGTATCATGACGACTGCCAACATAAGCGGAGACTTGTGTCGTGGATAGTCAATACCACGACAACATAGTCAAATAAATCCCACAACCTAAGACAAGTACAAATAAAGTCAGGTAAACATCCTAAACATAAATATAAAGATGCAGGAACACATGGGATAAGTGACCTATGAGGTTACACCATAAGTCTCTCTCTAAGCAATGTAGAGGGTTCTCTACTCCTCCTTAGGCATAATAACTTGGTTACCTAAAAAACAAATACTCGAAAATGTCAACATAATGTTGGTAAGCTTGTAGGTTTAAGTAAAAGACCCACTTGATGTGCATATAGTTTAAGTAGGACAAGAGCGAGAAGATATGAATATATGGCATTCAGTATCATCACCTAATAATAATTCACATAACGTCAATTTACATAATGATAATCACATAACAAAAATCACATAATAAAACTGAATAACGTAGGTGTATCCTCCCAAAGGTATATTGGCGCCCTACCTAGATGAAATGGGTGACTTTTCCCGAGATTATTTACTTCCATAATTTAGGTACAATTCACACATATAGCAATATAACTCACATAATGTCCAAAAGAAAAGTTTATCACAGTATAAAAACAATTAAAATAACGTTTGAGTAACATTTTACCCTAGGAAAACATAAGTAAAAGAGGGGTTACGAAGACTCAACTTAAGCGGAGCGGTGAATCAAAATAAATCAACAAGTGAAAGATGAGCTTGAATGTCCTAACGCGACCTAGTTGGAATATAGTGATTTAAGTGCTAGTTATTAATAACGAAAGACGCATATGCGATTTTTATAAGGTTCTCATCACTCGAACGTGTTTATGTTTTGTATGTAAGTTAAATGTGATCTAGTAAAAGTCAAAGTCGTTTAGTTTTATCAAGTTTCAATGTTAAAACATACGTTATTATTTTATAAGTCCTTAGAATAACCCGCACGTTATCCATTTTCTAAATAGTTCTGATTAGTTCATATCTTGTTGTTGGGTTCAGTTCCTAAGCCCTTCAGTCTCTCAGAAGATTTAAACATAAAATCCCCTAAGTTTTACTTAAGTTGATGTCTTTTAGTTTGAGTCACTAAAGGTTCTTCAGCGTCAGCTCTTCAGGTCCTTAGAAGATTGAGAAGTATCTTTACTTCAGCTTATGTAGCGGATTAGATTCTGAAGAAGGTCTATGTAAAGAGCTTCAGTTCATCTTGGTTGACAATTCCAAGCGGAACATTGTCTATCTCCTTAATAGAAGTTTGAAACTTTGTTTCACCTCTAGAAGATTTACAAGGCGGGAAAAAGATTGTTTTATGTCAAAAGGAATAAAGCAATCTCTTTGGGAAAGACTACTTCTAGAGTTGGTATAGAAGTACAACAACTTTTCCTTAAAGGACTGTACCTAGTACTTTAGAGCACGTCTGCATTAAATGGTGTCTCAACCACCCATTAGATGCTTGACACGCGTATTAGGTTAACTTGTAAACCCTAATCCCTTTGCCTATAAAAGGAAAGGGATTCCCAGAGTAAATGCTATCTCTTCCAATTAATGTGATACACATTGAAGAGTTCATTTATCTCTTAAACAAATTGAACGGTGTTACTAAAGCTGAAGCTTCAGTTTAGTCATAAGTAGTTTGTTTTCTTACTCTTTTAACTTTGGTTAGAGTTTAAGTTCAAAGGAGATAAAAACCCTAATTGTCATTCAACCACCTTGCTATTCCGCAAGCAAGGTGTTTCATAGATTCTTTATTTGATTCTAATAAGAACTTATATGTTGAAAAGTTAATTATGTGTGTTTAAACTTGTTCTTTATATTGTTTATATATATCTATTTAAAACTCACTTTGTTGCTATGAAATGTGATTAGTTTAATTTAATAAACCTTATATCATATTAAAAGGGACCAACAAGTGATATCAGAGCAGACTGATTTATAAAACCTTTTTTCAAAGTTTTTAAAACTGCTCAAAAGATTTTTTAAATCAAGATCCATCTTAAATGGCAGCAGAAGTACCACAGACTCTTGAATATATGGGTGGCCAATTAAATGCCACTCCTGTACTAGAGCTGGAAAATTTCTCCAATTGGAAAAATAAGTTCATGTGACATATCATTGGTATTGAACCTCAATTTGAAAACATCATTTCAAACAGTCCTAATGTCACACCCCAAAAATTTTAGGTCAATATTTTCAAACTTTTCGACAATTATATTTTACTTTTATACGTTACGTTTGAATCTGGCAGTTTATTGGGAAGTTAACCCGCGTAAATCTGAAAAACATCATCGGACGCTTTCCGACTTCGGATTTTGATTAGTTTAGATATTATATGAGTTATTTTATCTTTTCTAAGTGTTTTGTAGTTTAAGATCACTCCTGGTAGTTATTTTTACGCTTTAACGTTTAAATTTCGTTTTTCGCATTTTTGACCTAACGAAACCATGGAAACCAGAAATATTTTCATGTAAACTTTAGTTATCGTCCATATCATATCCATAAGTCAAAAAGTTCATTCATCCCTCCCCCTCTACTAAAAAAACACGTATACACACACTTAAATAAATCAAAGAGCGTCTTTTATCTTTAGTTTGAATTTCAAAAATAAAACACCATCACATGCATGAAAGTGACATCTTTATAGTCATCTTCCATTGGATTTGTTTGCACGTTTTTTAGGTGCGATCGCTCTTTAGTAAAATATATTAATATGACACGATTTCGATGGCATAGATAAATTCTTATGTGATCTAAGATTTTAAGAAACGGCATGTAAAAATAAAAAAATACTAAAAATATATTATTAAGATTCACTAACCAATAAAAATTATAAAACATTACATAGAAAATAATTTAACCTAACCCTATTAGCTAAGCGGGCCAAACCCAACGGGCATGTGTGCTTTAATTATCTAATGTCCCCTCTCAAACTCACAATGTTGCAACGACAAACATTGAGAGTTTGTCAAACAAAAGATAAGTTAAAATTGATAAACAAACGAATTGAAAAACCAAAATCAGAGCAACATAAAAATAGAGATGAGCGAGAGTAGAACAGACAGAACCAGGTGCAGATCCATACAAATGCAGACATGTGAAGAGCATAGAATCAGGCAGGGAGGAAAGACTAGAACATGCAGACACGTGCAGATGTAGATTCATAACAAAGTTATACAAATACGAAGAAGAACCCGAGCATGCAAAGACAAATGCAGCACAGAAGATTCAGGCAGACAGAACCATATTGCAAGACCAGACATATGCAATGTAAAACCAGGCAAAATCAGATGAAACTAGGTAAAATCATACAAATGTAGAGCCAAACGAAAACAAATTCAGAACCAGGAAAAATCAAGCGAAACCAGGTGGCACCAAAACATGTTGTTGATTCCGAGATACAACACATAACTACTCAAGACTTAGTCGGGTTAGTTAAGATTGTAACATCACCATCACCATCACGAATACAAAACTAATTACCAATTGATAATCAAAACCAAACAATAACCCGATACAAATACCGATACTAGTTAAATCACAAAGTCAATACCGGATAAAACCAATCGTCAACCTAACCAACAATAAACAGATTAATCCAAACTCGAACAACCAAATACAAACAAATAAATTTGAGCAATTCTATTTCACTGAAACCAAACTGATCCAAGAAAATCACGTGCACCAAGTTAAATTAATAAACAACTTGTTATAACCCAACACAAATACCGATACTAAATATGAATACTTACAAACCTTCAACTCAAAACCCGAATAATTAACTACTTAAGGGACCATTTGGTTTGTAGATGCGTTTATGATTATGATTTGGATTTGAATTTAAATTTAAGTTACTATTTAGATTTCGGTTTAACATACGAGAGAGAAATATATTAATTTATAAGTAAATTATCTTTATAACTTTAGAATATATTTTTTAATAATGTAAAATAAGGGAGAGAAAATGAGAAAGAGATTTGTGTCTAAGAGAGAGAAATAAAGTAAGAAATTAAATTGTGTCAGAGAGATTGAGGATGTGTCTAAACCCACCAAGTTTTCTAGCATTTGTGTAACCCTTTATTTAAGGGTGTGAAGATAAATCCTAAACAAAAAACACCTACCAAACAATTTTTTAATGTCTTTTCAAACTAAAACTCAACTCAAAGTGACAAACCCTTACAAAGAGACCTAAAATAATTTAAGAGAATCTTGCAAGCTAAACTACATAATTCCATATATCACATGGATGCATCCAAGTGAAATCAATTACATAATACCATGCTAATTAGTACTACCAGATTCCACTAAACTTATTTACCAATACAAATTAAGTAACCATGTTTTGTTTTGTTCAAATAGACAACAACAAAAGGCTACAATACTAAGTCATTTAGTCAAACATCCAGTTACAAGACATACAAACCACCCATCTTATTCTTTTTCTTAGCCGGCGGTAAGACGTAACGATAGTCGAATGAATACAAGAGATTCATGTCTCTAAACCATGTAAAAATTAGAAGGAATACTAAAAATATATTATCAAAATTCACTAAACAATAAGATTACAAAACATTATATAACAAGGAGAAAAATTACAAACCGTTCTTCTCGAGTGGTTTACGTTGACCGAAATCCTTTTTCCTTTGACCAAAAAAATGTGTTGTCCGTCCTTAAAACATAACCCAGCCCTAGCAAACCACAAGGCTGTGGTCAAAGGACGAAGTGCGTATTTTTTGGTCAAAGGACAAAAGGCTATTGTCAGCACAAACCACAAGAACGAACGGCGTAATTTACTCTATAAAAAATAAACTAACCCAGCCCTAGCAACTAAACGGTTTAAACCTAACGAGCTTGTGAGTCTTTATTATCTAACACAACCATAAAATAGCTTACAGTTTGTAGCAATATTTTTTTGGAGGTAACTTTAACCTAGAAACATTCAACTAAACATCAAACTTAAGAAGTTATCACCAGGACGGCTGACGGGTCTCGAGGATATAGGTTGTCATACGGCACAACCTTTTGATGCATGTGATCCGTCCAAACTACACCTTAAAATACATATAATATATAATAAAATATAAAATATATATAGTAAGAATAGTCTAGAAACGAAGTCAATGATACCGAGAAGTAGTATAGAGTGTTCCCGGGTCGTTTATCCCCAACGAGGCGCTGGATCCTGGAAAATCGATACCGTCCGAAGATTTGTGTTTGAAGGAGATGGCTGAATTGGAAGTGTGGAAAAGTCAAATTAAACAATAACGAACAAAAACGTTTAAGAAAATCCTAGAAATTACGAATTTAAACTAGAAAACGAGAGCCCGAATCCCGAACAAAGGGGGAAAAACCTAAAATCTTTAAAAATAACCTACGAAGGAAGTTTTCACTTCTAAACTAGCCCCCTACGGGACAAATAACGAAGAATGAAAAAAGGACAGACCGAAAACGAGTTCGTTTTTTGACCCAAAAACGATTCAAGACAAAAAAAAACGCACCCGGACCGTTCTTTAAAAAGTAAAAAGTTGTAAAAATGACCCTACGAAAAATTTTATATTTTTCCTACAAACTAGATGACAAAAGAAAATTTTCTAAAAAGCAAAATATTTTTTTGATAATTTTTGTATTTTTTATGAATTAAATAAACTTTTAACGAAATTAAATTATAAAAAATATTAAATGACTTCGAAAAATTCTGAAAAATTTACAAAAAATACTTTATACTATAAAGATCCTACGAAAAATAAGAAAACAAAAAGTTGCTTAACAAATAAGCCCGAAAATAAGCTTATTCAGTTTATAAGCTTATAAGCCAAAATGACCTTAAATAATAAGGCCCTTGAGTCTTTAACGAAAAAGACCCAAGGGCGCAGTGGTAATGAGAGTGTGAGTTAATACAGGGGGGGGGGAGGGGGGGGGGGGGGGGGGGGATCGTATCGATTGGTCCCGGTTTCGAGTCTGCTTACCCGTACCAAATGTCCTTTCCCTTTTTTTTTTTTTTTTGAAAACTCAAAGAAGCAAAGTTGTTATAACTCTTGGGGCTAACAACTTGCTTTCTACACTTTTTACGAAAAGCCCTGAATAAGCTTAAAAATAAGCTTAAAGGTGGCTGTTTTAGCTTAAAGGGCTTAAAGGCCAAAGAAAAAGCTAAGTCTTTTTGAACTTGAGGTCGAATAAGCTAAGTTAAGGGCTAAATAAGCTAAAGTGAGCTAAACTAATCTAAATAAGCTTAAAAAGGCTTAAAGCTCAAGGCTAAATAAGCTGTGAAGAGCTTATGCTTGACAGGAAAGCTAAACAAAGCTTAAAGGCAAAAAGGCTTAACTTGTGTGGACAAATAAGCTAGGAAAGAGGCTCAATAAGCTAAACAACTATTTATACTAATCTAAAAAGCTATTAAGAGCTAAAATAAGCTAGTGACATAAGCTAAATAAGCATAAAGAAAAATAAGCAGTCCCTACACCTAAGGCATTCAAAAACAGTCAAAAGCCAAGTTTGGGCTTAAAAATAAGCCAACAAATAAGCTTTTCAAAAGCTGAAACTAAACAAGCTTATACAAGAGCTTATAAGCTCTCTAAATAAGCCAAGAAACTTGGGCTTTAGAACACAAAAAGACAAAGAAAAAGGAGCTTAAAATCTCCCCTTTGCACCAGGGGAGATTAAAGCTTAAAACTAGGGGCTTATTTGACAGCTTGTTAAAAGCTGTCAAATAAGCTCAAATTAAAAAGATAAGCTTATCAAACAGATGGATTACTCTAGCAATGGAACTTGTGCACAAACTTTTGGCTTTTAAAAAGCATTTTATCTTGCTGAATTTTGAAGATGAAAAAGGGCTTTTGGATCTTAAAAACTGCTACTAAAAGACTTGGTGATTTTTGACTCACCAAAGTCAAAAGACCAAAGGTGTTTGCAGCTTGTTTATCACACACAAAGAGAACACTTTTTGAACCTTAAACTCAAACTCCCAAGTGCTTAACTAAATAAGCACTTGTGGTGTTTCTTAAAAAGTCACAGTTAACACAATGGGTTATAAAACTCTTGAAAACAATTTTCAAACTAAAAGAACTTATAAAACAGCTTAAATGAAGCTTAAAACTTGAGCTTAAACTAGATTGATAAGACAAAAACTTTTTGACCCGTTTTGAGTGTTGACCCAAACACCCCTTAAAAAATTCTGTCTAAACTAAATTGTACTTAAAAATCTATTTTAAAACTAAAGCTACTAAAACCTTTTATCTACTCTTACTAAAATTCACCTAATTAAGCTAAATGAACACTTAAACCTACAGCTTATTAGGAAAAATAAGCTACTTACTCTCCTAGCTTGTTAATACTTAAATGACAGTTTTAAAAGAGAAACTGAGATTACTCAAGTTTTATCTAATGAAAACTTAAAACAGCTAAATAACAAGCCTAAACTAACATGTTTGCAAAGATTTGAACAGGAATGGAAAGTTAATAAGCAAATGTTTTAAGCTAAAATTAAGCTAGAATGAAATTTGAGAAATGAAACCTTGGTTACCTGAACCTAATGGCTCCTTAGCCTCTAAACCTGAGCTTAAAGCTCAATAAGCTCTTTAAAGCTTATTACCTCCTTGTTGCTTCCAAAATGAATCTCATGAATTCAAGTTATCATGTTTTGCTTATCAATGAACAAAGAGATGGAAGAGATACTTTTTTACCAAGATTTGACTTATATTGAGCTTAAAAACAGCATAAGCTCAAAAGAGCTTATGAGAGCTTATGACAGTAAAAACAGCTTAATTTTGAAATTAAAGAACAAAGAAGCTGAGAATAGGCTTTTATTGATCAAATGTAAAGGTACAGGCTTAAAAGAAAATTGCTTAAAAATAAGAAAAATACAAACTTCAACTTAAAAACTAACTGTTAGCCAAAATGGCTTTACAAAGCTTTTATAGGAAAAACGACTAGGTCTCTCTCCTCTTTGTCTTTTTTTTCTTGTGTTTTCTTGTAGACACACAAACACAGGTGTGTTTGTTTTGTGAGTGCAAAGAGCAAACAAATCATGGCCTTCAATCTTCAAAAATCAATCATCACAGCCGTTGGATTAGCTTGGGGAATTGTGGGATTGCCAAATGGGATTAGGGTTTTAGTGGAGGAGGGGGGAAACGTTTACCCAGGGATTTTTGAGGTGCAGGGTAAAAGGGGGAAGGCAAACCCGTGAGTTTGGTTGTGGGGGAAAAAGGCGGGAAAAACGGGTTATAAAAAGAAAGGGTGACAGGGCACAAGTTTATGGAGTTGGCAGGGTTGGTCCCTCATGGTGTATACGGTTCTTGCAATTTTCGTCCTTGTGGTTAAAACCTTTTGGGGACTTGGCAGTTTAAGTCCCCAAGGGTTTTAAGACCCTTTGCACCACTAGTCCTTGGGTGTTATAAGTTAGGGACTTTGGCAGAATGGCCCCTTGGAGTATATCTTTGCAAAAATGGCAGTTTGGCCCTTCTCTTCTTTTCTCCTCTTTTCTTCTTTAAATATAAGTTTAGGGATTTACAATTTCAGTCCCTAAACTTATATTTCTTTGACTTTTGGCCTCGGGGTTGACTTGGGTTGACTTTGACTTTGACCAGTTGACTTTTCTGTTGACTTTTTGACTTGATTGACTTTTCGGCTTCGATTTGGCTTTGTCTTTCACAGTCTTTTCCATTCCGAGTCCGGTTTTGTCGTTTTGGCTTTGTTTTTCGTCCTTTTCTTAGTTATCCGTTCCTGCACAATACAATTAGCAAAACAAGCGTATATTTGGCATTTTAAGTCCGATTTTGGTTATTTTAGCTCATTTTTAAAGGTAAAAGGTATGTGTAATTAAGCACATACCAAAATCCCCCATACTAAGGTATTGCCGTGTCCTCACGCAATGTTATGAAGTAAACATTTACGAAAACTAAGAATCTCAATCCCCCTCGACTAATAACTTTGAAAAGTAGCAAAGTGTTCGTCAAGGGAAACTAAAGAATCAAAAGTTTCGCCAAGTCCCGTTTTCACCATTTTTTATTTGTACACTAACTATCCCTAATATTTTTGGATTTTTCTTTTTCTTTTTTTGACTACCTGTTTGACTTCCTTTATTTTATCAACATTGGGATCATAGAATGAGAAACGCCCATAAAGTCATCTACGGATGTCCTGACGGATAAATTCATCGTCCCCGATTTTTCACTAGTTCCAAACCAAGCAATTAAACAAGATCAT
>BQNB010046096.1:0-43905 GCA_026074375.1 Tanacetum coccineum | reverse complement strand
AAAGTATGCTTATGTAGCTTTTGGTTCCTGGAAATTTCAATCTTTGAGAATTTAAAATTTTTGAAGGGTAAAAGTCGAAAAATACCCACTAACTTTAAAAAATGTCCCGACATCACCAACAAACTAAATTTCGTCCTACTTACACCAACGAACTTGTTTGTTATGTGTTAATATTACCAAGATGACCGGCTAAATTTCCATGTCATTATTTTAATTATTTTAATTAATTTATTATTTCCATATCAGTAATAAAATTGATTATTTTTATTAATTATTACCCACCCAACTTATTTTTTACCCGGTTTTACCCGATTGGGTTTATACCTACTTTGACACATTATAATCCTAAACCTAATTCCTTCATCATCAATGTTTTACAGTCTTTTTTTTGTTATAGAAAAAACCTCCATTAACACTTCTTCATTAAACACAATCTCAAATCAACTCCTTAATCTTCATCACTTCTCATTCTAATCTTGAAGAACTCAAAATCCCAATTGATTGTTTTAACTTTTAACTAGAAAAATAAACTTACTGATTTTTATAAAGATTTTTTAGGTGTTGACACCGATCTCAACCAATTAGCAACATGTGTGACTAGTTTTAGGTGTCGACACTGATCTCAAGATATAAAGATTTTTTTATATTGTTAATTCCCGGACCCTCTATTTCCCCATCATCATCAACGGTGTTAACACGTTCACATTCATCAATCCATTCGCTATATCTGTATTTTTTTAATAAGTTCCGCAATGAGATGGAGAGAGATAAAGAAGAGTGAGGTGATGGATAAAGAAGAGTGATTCACTTACATGTCTATTGGCTCAGTCAAACCTGCAGATCAAGGAAAGAAATGAAAAGATCAGTAAGGGGTTGCTTTATGAATGATATTGGGAGATATGTAGAGAAAAAAAGAAAAAAAGATGGTAACCAAAATTTATAAAAAAAAACCAGTCCAGCGTGGAAGGTAATTGTCCCGGTGTCAGTCAAAATTTATGATATGGGTGATATTAGAACAATATTTGAAAGTTCGTTGGTGTAGGTAGGACGAAATTTAGTTCGTTTGTGATGTCGGGACAATTTTGAGACTTCGTTGGTATTTTATGACATTCTCCCTTGTTTTTAACTAAATAATTATGTCATTATTACTTACATTAAAAACATGAAGTATAATATATATTATATAAAAGTTTTCATTGTTCGTTTTAAATGCATTACTTGAACACTTGTTTTCTTTCAATATTTGTGAAAAAGATATGTTTGTTGTTCTTCATTATTTATTTACGCCCAATTAAAATTTGTATAAAAAGAAGTTTTATTTCGATGACTATCTAGTTTTTGAACACTTTGAATTGTTATTTTTACAGAAATTACATGTATATTTTTTATTTCAATTATTATGTCTATAATATTTAACGTTATTAATTATCTGTTTACATACTCTCAAAATTTGTCAACTAATCTCTACTACTTTATAAAGCATTAGCCAATTTCTAAAATTAGAAGTACTTAAAATTTTAAGTAAAAAATAATTACTATAAAAAGAAATCTTAAGTAGTGCAAATCCTTATGCACGTTGTACAATCTTTTTATGCAATCAATAAAATTCTGCCAAACAATATAACACCCACTTTAAAAGCTATTAAAAAGGCTGTTACATTCCAAGTTACAAAACATAATGTATAATCTTTTTATGCAAGCAATAAAATTCTGCCAAACAATATAACACCCTCTTTAAAAACCATTAAAAATGTTGTTATATTTTATCACTATAAATATAACTACAATGTATTTCACACACCACACAAACAAAGACACAACAAAAAAATACTCACTATTCTCTAATCTCATAAAAACTATCATCCACCACCCCCACCTCATCACGCCGGCCTTATCACCGGACGTCACTACCACGCCAGACGTCACCACCACGTCGGACGCACCAGCCGCAGCCGCTGTTTGCCGCCGGACGCCACCAGCCGCTGTTTGTCGCCGGCTTCCGCCGCCGTCTCTGTCGATCTCTCGTCGGAATGACCGGCTGCCACCTGCTGTCCCCTACTTTAGCTTGAACATCATCTGCTGCCAACCGCTGCTACCTTATCAACATGATGCACATGACTGTATCTCTTTCTCTTTTTTTCCATGGCTCGATGTTCTTTGGTGAGTTTTTCTCCACTTTTTCATCTTCTCCTTTTTTATCTATAAAACCAAAGTAACATCCCTCCAACCTTAAGACTTGTAACAACCGAAAAAAAGGTAACCGCTCTCCAATATTGCTATAATCATGCCTTAATAATGCAAAATCTTACCATATCCTTAACAAAATACGACTATAAAAACATGTCACAGGTAAATAGGTACAATCTATACTACTTTATAAAGCATTTAGCCCATCTATTTTTAGAAGTCTTAAAAAATTAAGTAAAAAAGATTACTTTATTAGAAAAGATGTAAAACCATTAAAAAATATACATCATACACATTTAAAAGCCTTTAAAATATTTTAATAGCCAAAACTTGTAACACCCCAAAACATGTAACAACCAATTAAATGGTAAAGTTGTAATGGCCCATATACGTTTTCTAATTCAGTCAACTTGTAACTGCTAACATTGATATTGTCATCAATTCAGTCAAATTGTAACTGCTGCATTCATGTGGTCCATTTGTAAAGGTCCATTAAACATCATTTAAGTGTAAACCACAAACTCAAATACGAGTATAAAAACCGAACACACTAACAAAATTTATTACACCATTTTCATCACTCTATTTTATCTCTCTTAAAAACACAAACACATTTCTCTTTCTTTATAAAGTATTTAGCCCATCTATTTTTAGAAGTCTTAAAAAATTAAGTAAAAAAGATTACTTTATTGGGAAAGATGTAAAACCATTAAAAAATATTCATCATACACATTTAAAAGCCTTTAAAATCCTTTAATAACCAAAACTTGTAACACCCCAAAACATGTAACAATCAATTAAATGGTAAAGTTGTAATAGCCCATATATGTTTTTTAAAACAGTCAACTGTAACTGCTAACATTGATATTGTCATCAATTCATTCAAATTGTAACTGCTGCATTCATGTGGTTCATTTGTAATGGTCCATTAAACATCATTTAAGTGTAAACCACAAACTCAAATACGAGTATAAAAACCTAACACACTAACAAAATTCATTACACCATTTTCATCTCTCTATTTTTTCTTTTTTTTTTATTCTCTTAAACACAAACATCTTTCTCTTTTTTTTCTTCAAACACCAATTCACGCCGTCTCACATATCAGATTTTTTCACCACTACCGTTTAGTTCTGCCGTCACCTTTGCCAACATCATGTGTTGCCAGCCGCTACCGCCGTCATTGTCTCCGCCGTCTGCCAAGCTAATGATCATGGCTTTGAAGGAATACGAGTACCAAAGCAGTAGAGGAATACGGGTACCAAAAAAATGGAGATCTTCTTATTCCGGTGACGTCATTTTTTAAAAAAAGTGATGAAGGTTTTGGAGATGAATGAAGAGGGTTTAAAATGTTTGATTTGGATGATTTTGTTAAAATGTTTGATGACATCATGGTTAATTGTTGCAAGGATGATTTCAAGAAATGTTAAGGGCTTACATCGTTGATGTCAAATGCTAAGGTTTGATGGATTTGGATTTTTTTAGGGATAGAGTCTTATGAATTAATGATTGATCTGCAAAGCATTCGTGATCCTGAATCTATTAACTTTATGTTAGTGATTTGGTGATTGTAGTTTTGAATTGATGATCGATGATGATGATGATAACCCGTTTGGGGTTTTATTTTGTCGAATTGTTAGAATTTTAATATTTGATTTGTGATTATTGGGGTGTTTGGAATTGTTCAATTTACTTAACTACTACTTACGTTCTACAGTAATTTTCTTTTTTTTTCTTTTTATTATGTAGTGATTGTTCACTGTTAAAAATAATTATTGAATTTGTCTAAGTTTATCATTTTCAAATCTTAAAAAAAGAATAAGCAATATCATTAAAAACGTGTAACCGCTTAAACCATGGTAGACAGGAACAGTTAGTTATATGTGTTGTTATCCGTATTAATATTATTCTATAATAAAGTGTGTACCACGTTAAATACTATTCAAAATCGAAACACTAGAGTCAATGAATATGATTATTATAAAATATGTATATGTTAATACCTCTCCCTTATCTTTATATAGCGTAGTAACGATAATGATGATGCACATTGACCCTACATGCTTGGCGACTTTATTTCATTAGATTTTCCTCACACAATATATGTTTGTTTGTTTTCATACTAGTAAAAAATGATACTATCAAATTATATATACGCTATCAGCTTTACAGAGAAACCTATTATAGAGACTCAAAAACCCCCTAGATAACCAAACCAACGAGTACAGATACCTGCACAGAACGATCTAATTTGTATGCGTTGTACGATAGCTGAAGAACTAATAATCATACTTAAGGCTCCACTAGAAGCACGCTCAGAAATAACCTACCTCCCCTTGCCTCGCCCCACCGCAAAAATACTATCTCGTCCAGCACGACCACGGCTACTCAGCCTCCAGCCCCGCACATTACGCCCGCGCGCCCCGCACGCCCGCTCAACCCCCACCCCCCGGTTCCTCGATATCGCTGTACATATACATTCTAGCCCCAACCACTTAGCCGCGTCCGTTGCTCGCTACACCGCCACGTTCCCACCCTTCCTCACCCACTTAGAACATGAGTTACAACCAATTCTAAAGTCGTAATTCTCTTTCACTCCCTAACCTTACTACCGTAAAATTGATGATTATGGGCGTCATGATATGTACAAGTTTCTTGTCTATATTTTTATGTTAATATTGACCCCTTTAACTCTCAATTTGGTCAGTAATCTGGTATCCATCAATTAATTTTATTATCAGCAAATTCACTTTTAAATTTAGTGAGCTTTTTCTGGTTTTTTATCAAGCGTACCTGATCATATAAATCCAAGTCAAATTAAGTGTAACACATCTCTAATATAAAAATTTGTGTAGTCGTATACACAATTTTTGCACTAAAATATGTCAAAATTGCTCTACAATGTAAGTAACAAGCATAGTTGCCCGCGCGTTGCTGCGGGGCACGGTTGTATCTGGTGGTTCTTTTATCTTAGATGTTTGCGTTGTTGTTTTTTTTTAGCCATTGGTCGCGCGTTGATGTGGGCGTTATTTTTTTTTTGATTTCTCCTTTTGATATTTTGTTTTTTTTGTGCGGCTATGTCGTTGGCGTCCTCCTTGTGTCAGTGGGTCAGCCAACTCTCTCTTGTTTTAGGAATAAAATAAACTCTTGTACATTTTTTCTTATTTTGTGACGAAGCAAAAAAAAATTTAATTATGTTGTGAATGTTTCTTTTTTTTATATGGGCTTATGTGTTTGTTCATGTGCAGATATTTTTTGATCTAAAATAAATAAGTACTTTTGTATTTTTGTACTGAACCAATTTTATTTTTTTAAGTTGCTTTGTATATAGAAATAGGAAAAAAAAAAGTTCAAATGGGGCGGCCCCCCACAATGAGAACGATAATAGGAAAAAAAAAAGTCAAATGGGGCGGTTTATGTTAGCACTGTAGCTAAAGGGGTGGAAAACGACTTCGTTTCCACCTTGAATGTGTATATACATTACATGCACTAAAATGACATCAGTTTAGTGCAATGATTATTAAACATAAGGTGTTTTTGGTCCAAAAACCGGACCGGACCAAAACCGTCCTTTGCCAAAACACAAGGACCGAAAATGGTCCGTGTCCGAATCCGGGTCGGTCGGTCCCGATTCGGTCTTAGGTCCTGTCCGGGCCCAACAAGGAATAATTGTCGGATTGTCGATTTACGTGTCTTATCTTCAGAGGACATTTCGGCCCCAGGATCTGATTTCTGCTTGTAATAAGTATGGAATGTTGTTGATTCTTTTCATTCCACTGAAGAGATCAAAGAAGGAAAGACTTTGAGATTTGTCAAACTTTATCATGTTTCATAAGGTGGAAGAATTGGTGGGTAAATTAATGTAAGGTATGGGTTGTGGTCGTTATAAGTTACAGGCAAATAAGGCACGATTGGCAGGCCGCCTTTGAAATGGTAGGGAACATTCGTAATTCGTAGAGTGATGATAGACCATTTAGGTGGGTTCATGGTAGCCTAATGTGTAGGCCAACGGAATGGGAATAAAAGAAACCGGGAATAATTCGTTTGTTCTGTGTTGAAATCGAACCAGCCTAATAATTTGTCATTACTAATTAGATCATGATTCCTCAACCTGCTTATTGCTCTTGATGATGATTGCTTATCAGCCTAATGATCTCTCTTGTGTGCTATTGGGAAAATTAAAGATATTAAAGCCCTATCTAACTTTCTGTCATCCTTAACGTGAGGGCTTTGATGACATAATGATCTCTTAATCTTGGTGGGTACTGTGGTCCTGATCCAATCCATAATCTTGTGCTTTACCAAAGAAAAATTGTTAATCATGTGGTGTATTGAAATGTTCATGGAATTGGTATGCTAATAATTCTTTTGTGAGCGATATCACTACTTGTTTGGATTGCTATAGACAGGACTCCATTTGTTGTGCTTGGAACAACAAAGCGTCTCTTCTAAATTGTGTCTCATTGGGGTACTTTGACTCCTGGTGATTTGGTATGAGGTTTCGTTCGTTGCCGTACAGTACTGAAAAGTTGTGTGACTACCTTAGGTTCCATGTACTATTATCATTGATCGTTACCAAATCACTTGTTAAAAGGAAAGTTTATTGGATTCGGAATTAGAGAACTAGAACCATGGTCTCCTGAAACTAGACGATGAATTTTGTGAATGAAACATTTATGATGATGTATTTGTAGGAGACGAAAAAAAATGATTCAATTTACTGGGGTATGCGAATGTCATGTTTCAGATGTCTAGCTTCATGAATGAGAATATCGAAAACGTTATAATGAACAGGAATCTCTCAAGATAGATATCAGGAAGATCCTTTGGTATTTACAACATTTTAATAAGCAAGATAATAAGGGAGGCGGGTCAGGATAGCGATCCTTCCCACTCTTCATGGTTTCACTCAAGTGGTAATTGTTGGTTGTTAGTGTTAATCAGCATGGGCATTCTGATATCAGTCATTATATAGGGGGATCATCAAAATGTTAGTGGCGTTAACCGTCCTTTAGCCTTAAATGGAAGGATCAATTATTGGATGTTATTGAAAAACTTGGGTAGAAGTCGGAACAAATATGGGATAACAAATGGCGAGATGCAAGAAAAAACTTTGAGGGATATTGAAGCCTCTCATGGAGACTTCCCATGGTCTTTAAATGACATGTTATGTCTTTAAACATTCAAGGTCTGGCCAATTCAACCAAGAAAACATGGATCTCGGGAGTTATAGTTAAACACTAAGAAAAAAAAAAATTATGATTAACTTTGTTGACTATTCAGTAACAAACTTGGAGAGCTTAATCTTTTTTTCTATCAAAGATTTATGGGGTATTCTTTTTTGACTTTTCCCTTTTAGTTCTTCTGTTGGTCTTATCTGGAGGAATTACGATGTGTTCTGTGGGATCTAATAGGCTTTGTTATAGATAATGGGCCACCATTTCTGATTATTTTGTGGCGGTTCGTGGTACTTGGCTTTCTACTGCTACTAAGGTTATGTTTGTTTCTATTTATGCTCCACAAGATATCTCTGAGAAGAAATCTCTTTGGGAATATATTACTCACATTATTGATACATGGGATGGAGAATGCATTATTTTAGGCGATTTTAATGAAGTTAGATCAAAACAAAAAAGGTTTGGGACGATTTTTAATGAAACGGTCCGCAATGCTTTTAAATCACTTCATCTCTAATGTGGGCTTATTGATCTTCCCCTTGAAGGAATATTCGTTTACTTGGGCTTTCAAATCGGCCAAGAAAATGAAGTAAATTGGACTAGGTTTTTAATTTCTCGAAGGTTTACTTCTTGAAAATTTCCTTCTCTGTACGCTATTTGTCTTGACAGGCATCTTTTACCGATCACAGACCCATCTATTATGCGCGGAAGTTGTTTCTGATTTTGGGCCATCCCCTTTTCTTGTCTATCAATTCTTTCGGTTTTCACAAGAAAGTTTTGATAAATTCACTTAAGGAGTCATGGAGCTATTCAAGTTCTAATGATTCTAATAAGATTATTCTTTTAAAGTAAGCTTCAGGCACGAAAGCTTCAATAAAGAGTGGTTGTAAAGATGATATTAAAACGCTCTAATGATACTTGTTTTCATCAAAGCTCGGTCTGTTTGAAATCCTGAAAGTTAATTCGATAATGGGACTTAGCATCGAGGGTTAGTTCATGAAAAGATTTCTATCTTAAAGGGAGCTTCATAATTTTATCTAAAAGTCACTCTTTAGACTTAGCTCAGAAAAGCAAGGTGAGATGGGCCATTGAAGGCGATGAAAATTCCAAATATTTTCATGGGATAATTAATAAGAAAAGATCGCAACTTGCTATTCGTGGTGTTCTCATAGATGGAGATTGGATTGACGAACCTTGCAAGGTTAAAAACGAATTTCTCATGCACTTTGCCAATCGATTTGAGAGTCCTTCTGGTCCTTGTATTGATATTGATTGGTCATTGGTTCAAAAAGCCTTGTCTTCTGAGCAGGTGGATGATTTAGAGTGTGATGTTACATTTGAATGAGTTCAAGTGAAAAGCGGTTTGGTTTGGGATTGCGGAACCATTAATCGCCTGGGTCCGGAGTGTTTCTTTTTTGATTTTATTCGTACTTTTTGGGATATTCTTAAGCTGATTTTGTTATGCGATAAGTGAGTTTTTCATCTCAAGTAAGTTCACCTCCTGGATGTAATGCATCCTTCATTTGCTCTAATCCCTAAGAAACATGATGCGAAGTTTGTTAAAGATTAAGGCCAAATTAGTATCTTTGGGTGTTTTTACAAGATCGTTTCAAGATTTTGGCAAATGTTTAAGATGGTAATATTGAGCTTATAGTGATGTTCAATCAGCTTTTGTATCCAACCGTCAAATTCTTGACGGTCCTTTATCTTAAATGAGCTTATTTCTTGGTGCAAAGAGCATAAATCGAAAGCCATGATTTTTAAAGTAGATTTGAAAGGGCTTTGATTCTGTGAGGATGGGACTTCTTAATTTTATTTTAAGAAACTTTGGGTTTGGCATTAAATGTAGCGAGGATGGATCAAGGATGTTCTTTCGTTCGGCTTCGGGCTATGGGATCTATTCTTGTTAATGGTAGTCCGTACGCTTATTTAAGTTCACAGGTTAGAAGCATGGAGACCCCTACTCTCCTTATTTGTTCATCTTAGTTATGGGAAAGTTTGCATCTTTCTTTCAATAATATATAAAATGCTGATCTTTTAAGGGTATCCGTATATGATGTCTTCGTTGACGCTATCTCATCTTCTTCATATGTGATGTCGCATTAAAGTTTGTCTTCATTGGCAAATGGGATAGCAGCAAACATCCTACCATAGTCGTATTGCTTCAAAAGCTTCTTTTTGGCTTCGGGTCTTCAAATCAATATTCTTAAGAGAAAACTCCATGGGCATTGGAGTCTTTAATGCGGGGAAGTTTTCTTGCGCGGCAGCTAAAATTATTGGGGTTCTACTTTTTCCACTACGTTCTCTTATACTTGGTGTCAAGGTCTGGGATGTCTACTTCTAGGAGAAAGGCTTGGGAATGAAGAATATTTGCGTAAGGTTTCTACAGGATTATCAAAATGGAAAAATAGACTCTTCCCATTGGAGGGTCGTCTTACGTTAATTCAAGTTGTCCTTTCGTACCTTGCCTTTTTAATCATATGTCGCTTTCAACTCTTACTGGTACTTACTGCAGAGATTCTTTATTTTTTCGTTAGAAAAACACTTAGCCGGATAAGATTTGCTCGCCGCAAAATATAGTCACAGGGTACCCGCCGCCGCATTGCGCGGGTACCCGGCTAGTATTATAAACTTAGCCCACCCATTAGACGGGTTATGAGACTAGTTCTAAATAATAGAATTGAGTTACAAAATTAATTCGTACTTCTCTTTCCAAACTACTACGAAAATTGATGATTACGGGTCATGATGTACAAGTTTCATGTCAATATATATGTTAATATTGACCCTTTAACTCTAATTTGGTAGTAATTGGTTAATCCATCAATTAATTTCTATTATCAGCAAATTCACTTTTTACATAGATGAGTTTTTCTGGTTTATCAAGCGTACCTCGAATCATATAAACTTAAGTCAAATTAAGTGTAACAGCATCTCTAATATAAAAAATTAAGTATACTCAATTTTTGCACTAAAATATGTCAAAATTGCTCTACAATGTAAGTAATGCACTAAACATGACATCAGTTTAGTGCAATGAATATTAAACATAAGGGTGTTTACGGTCCGAAAACCGGACCAGACCGGACCAAAACCGACCTTGGCCAAAACACCGGACCGAAATGGTCCGGTCCGATCCGAGTCGGTCCGGTCCGATTCGGTCTTAGGTCCAGTCCGGTCCAACAAGGCATAATTGTCGGGTTTTTTGTAAGACCAAACCGGACCGACCGGACCGAAGACCGAAAATAAGGAAAAGGATAGACCGAGGACCAGACCGAAATAGGTTCGGTCCGGTCTGGTTTCTCGGTCCAGTCCGATCCGCGGTCCGTTTTGCTCACCCCTAAATTAAACAACCGAAAAACACTGAATTTATTGCATTACTATTTATTTCTCTACACACTATTCATTTATATAAAAAGTCATTACTTATATGGGTTATTATACAAAGAAGTTACTATACTTTCCCAAAAAGTTCGCTTAAGTTACTAAACTTTCATTTTGTTCACTTATGTTACTAAACTTATGAAACATGACATTTGGGGGTTACTCAACTTTGCAAAAATATACGTAAACATCATTGAACTTGTAAAAACATGACATTTACGTTACTTAACTTACCTAAAAATATACGTCCAGGTTGCTCAGATTAACATTGAAATTATGGGGGTGCATGTTTATCAAAAGTTCAGTAGCTTAAGTGAACAAAATGAAAGTTGAGTAACTTAGGCGAACTTTTTGAAAAAGTATAGTAACTTCTTTGTCTATTAACCCTTACTTATATTAATCTTTTAATATTTGATAGTGTTGTTTCCTTTTATTAAATTAGTTTAACTAAGAAGTTAACCTAACATAGTTCCATGATGAGTAACGTAATGAAAATTAAAGAGTTGTTAAAAACTTAAAATAAATAACACGAGTTTTTCAACTTTTAACTTCTTATTATAATAAATAAAAAATTTACTTGTCTTATTTTGCGGAATAAGTAATACAAGTTGAATGACAATGTATGTTTTAGTGATCTCCTCATTAAACTCAAAGTAAAACCTAAGTTATACTTTGAGTGACAATTATGTTTAGCCAACTGAATACAATTTAGAAACTTAGTTGTATCTCTTAAGGTGGAAAAGTGTTTGTAAATGTTTGAACATTAAGTGCACAAACTTAGAATTTTTACTCCATTACAACAATCTTATATATAAGCTAAATGAATGGGTAATAGATGCGTATCCTAAAAAGAATGGATTAAGTTACATTTGTACTTTGTCAATATTACATTCTCATATACTAAGAAATGGACAAACATGCTTTTGATGGAACTGTGTTTACAACTGTACTGCTACCAACCCATTCTTGGCTATGTTGACTTTAGGTTGATAAGGACTTATACTTGTCCTTTCATTCATATCCCACCTTTTCTCATATACTTATAAATTTATCTAAGTATTCAGGTAAAGAACACTAATAGACAAAATACTTCATTAATTCATAGGTTACAAGGTCCTGTCAGTCTATTACAAAATCTCAAACAAAAAATGATAAGTGTTCATTCTTCCTTGAATCCTATCAGCTCAAACTTTGCTTTCTTGGTAGGATAATTTCTTTGTCAGGCCTTTGAGCAATCATTTCATCCCTTAGCTTTACAAACTTCTAATTCTCAAGAGACTTGTCAAGCTAAGCAATCATCTTGTATCCAAGTAGAGTAGTGGTTTCAACCATGTTAATACCACTCACTCTTTTGGAATGTAGGATCACCAAAATGATTGTTAGGTCACTGAAGTACTTGTATCACACATATTTGAAAGGTTTAAGCTTGAAGAGAATATTAGAGAGTAGTGTAAGAATGAAATGAAGTGAAATTGATTAGAGAGAAAATATGGAAGGTTAAAAAAGACCAAACAAACAACCCATGAGGATTGTTTGGGTCGGCTATGGGACGAACACCCTAAGGTGGTGTGTTTGACTTTTTGTCAAACTAGAATGTTTGTCCTACAAGTATTCTAGAATCCTCCTTGGAGCCCTATATAAACAAAGAGACTTCAAGGGATTCTCATAACACACACACTAACCCTAAATCCTTCTCCCCTCATCCTTATCACTCACGACCGTTGACCAAAGGGTTCTCAAACCCTTTGTCGATCGTAATTCGACTCAAGTCGAATCCCTAGATCGACCTTTAGTCAATTCTAGGGTTACACCGATTTTGTACTCGCCTAACTTGCGTTGGTTCGAAGCCCTCGTTGTACCTGTTCAGTACCGGTGGATACCTGACGCAACCCATAGTTTTGTTTTCCTCCCAGAAACCCTAATTGGTTTAATTAAGTAAGAAGAAGGAGAATTCGCGCATTCGTTGATCAAAAGCTTACTCGCCTATAGGATAACAAGTAAGTATTCTATTAACACCCTTTATACGTGTTTAGGTTAGGTTATATCACTGGTTAGGCATGATCTTGCAAATTAGGGTTTGTCTTGCTGCATGGTCATCTATGTGTTTATCTTCAGCTTTGCATTTTTTTATTGGCCATGCGGGATACAACTAGAACCCCACAAGTATATCCCCCAATAGGTGATTTGACTCTTTGGTTGGTATCAAATATTTGCATTTGTTCCTCTGACTGAGGGCAGAACATCTCCGGGAAGTAGTACGCGGGCGTAAAGTAGATGAGGAGCCTTTGAGGACTTGAAAATTTTCAAAGACCATGCTCTTTATCTCAGATGTATCAACCTTAACATAAGACAAATCATTTTTTAGTACATCTTGATTTTCATTCATCTTGGTAAGTCTGGGACCAAGATTTAAAGGAAGAGACTTGTAGGATGAATCTAGTTCTGTATTCTTAGGACTTAAAGATATGCATGAATATGCTAATTGTTGATGTAAATGTTGCAACCTTTTATTAGTGGGGTGTAATGTTCTGAATTGAACTTCCATGATAGGGGCATGATACACTTAGAACATTTGCCTTTCTCTTAAGCTTAGTGAGGCTTGTTAAATTGTTGGATTTGTTGAGATTTTTTTAGTGAAGGTTTTAAGCTTTACCTTTAGTTAAGGATCCTCCTTCACATACTTCTGAACTATTGTGATATTCTTGGTGATGTTAGTGAATGCTTGATGGTGATATTTCTTTAGAGTTTACAAGAATCTCATCATACTGTTAAATGTTGCATCAAATTTGTCCCTAGCATCGAACACTTCATCATGAAAGTGTTCAACATTTGCTTTAAGACCAACATAGGAAGTAGTAGCATTTTCATGTCTAGTCTAACCATAATTGGCAATCTGGTCATAGAGCCATTCATCATTCCAAGTAAGATTCTTTGCATGTGTGTGCTCAGTGATATAC
The DNA here is from genome assembly GCA_026074375.1 of Tanacetum coccineum. Classification (NCBI taxonomy): domain Eukaryota; kingdom Viridiplantae; phylum Streptophyta; class Magnoliopsida; order Asterales; family Asteraceae; genus Tanacetum; species Tanacetum coccineum. The sequence goes on along the minus strand of BQNB010046096.1, from coordinate 30,200 downwards.
GTGATATTGTCAACATGTTTGTAGCCTCAAGATAAAGACCCAATTTGAGGAATACCTGACTTGGGAGATTCATCAAGCTTCGGAGGGGAAGAAGCAGGAGACTGGTGCTTTTCGGTGTCTGTGTCATGTGAATGAGGTTCAGAGTGTTTAGGATGCTGGGATAACTCTTAAGTTTAAATGGCTATGTCAAATATGTTTTCCTAGCATTCAATAATTTTGGTCATTCATCAATATTCTAGGACTTCCTCATCTGAGTCATTCTTTCAAAGCCTGAAATAATCATGGGTGGTGAATACAATAACGAGGTGTTAGAAGATGGGTTTCCACCTCATCAGAGGTTCTCCTTTGTTTTGGTTAAAGACACCAATTTCCTCATTTACATTTTGTCTTTCAAATTTATTAATACTCTCTTAGACTTATTGGAAAGTATAATTTGACAATATTAGCTCAGCTTAAGGATTACCAATCCGCAATTGTAGTAACATTTTTATTGTTTATTTCATTTACTACAAAATGGAGATTCTGGGAACCAATGTTGATAGGCGTTGAGCATAGGGTTCAAAACCGAAACGAACCAAAAAACTGAATTTGAGGGAAAAAGATTATCCGAGAACCGCACTAGCCAACCGTAAAAATAAATCGAACTAGTTCGGTTTAGACGATTTAGGTGTGTTTTTCTCGGTTTTGGCTCGAACCGAGTCAAACCGAAACCAAAAATCATAAATATATAATACCGAGAACCCAACAGAGTAAGTTCGGTTCGATTTTGTGACTGGACAACTTTGGTTGGTTTTTTTCTGTTACACGTTTGAGTTTTCGTGTTTTTTTGCTCAAGCCCTGACATACGGACAATAAGGTCATAAATAATTTGAATTATATAAAATGTTAATGTTATTATTTATCCCCTCATCATCAAAGTATGCATGCCAAATCTATAAATAACGTGATGCAACAACTACTACGATTATAATTAGGTATTAATGATCACTCCTTTTGAAGTGCCCATGCAATGCCTTCACATTTTTGTCCATTCTCAGTGCATACATTTAATACTCCCGAGGAATTCCGAGTATATATATATCTCTTTGTGCAATTTATAATTTGTTGGATGTTATTAAAATTCATTTTTCTTAAAAACTCATCTAAACTTAAAATATATATATGTATTGTTGGAATATGTACATGCAAATTAATATATGTCCGAAAAGTTTATTCGAGCCTACGAGGATGCACGCGTTAATACGTAAAACAATTAATAATAAATATATTAAAATGTGATATATTTATGTGATAAAGCTTAACGAGCGTTAAATATTTATATAAGTATTTAAGGGTAGTTTATGTTGTCGATAAATAGTTTAAAGACTAATATATGGGATTTATAGAAAAGGAAAGTGTGGGAATTGTTTCCTTATTGACTTAGTCAATTAGTTTCCTTATCTCCAAGAGGAGGTGAAATTGCCTAACTTGCAAGCCAAGTTGCATGCCTATATAAAGAGATCTAGGTGATCATTATTCATATAACTTGAAAACCTAATCCTATAATCTCTGTTCTCCATTTCCTCTCATTGCTCGATCGAACCAAAAAAACCTTTAGGGTTTTTTGTATCTTTGTTTGACAAAACCAAACAAACTTTAGGTTTTCGTGTTGATTGATTCATGAGTCGAAGAAGTTTGGTTTATTTTATCAATACTAGTACTAGCATACTTAATTGTTTGCTACGAACGTGTTGTGTGTGTTGAAGTATAGAGATCTGCCTTTAGATCTTGGGTGGTTTTAGCGTGGTATTTATTATTATACACACGCATATATTCAAGAAGGTGATTCGTTAATTGCTAAAAGGTACACGCTTCTTGATCTCTTTGTTAATTACTTATTCTATACGTGTTTATCTTTTCCGCTGCGTACTCGTGATTTAATTGGTTAATAGTTGTTAAAACCAACAGTGGCATCATGAGCCATCGTATAGAATTGTAATTACAAAAGATATAAAATTTGACAATATTAAAGGTTTTTTGATTTAAGATTTTAGCCCTTCCGGGCAGTTTATATGGTTTAAGATTGGTATATTTATGATCAATAAAATAAGATTAGACGATACTTAGGTTGTATGACATTTTTAACATGTTAAATACGATAGTTTAATATTGTTAATTGATCGTTTTTTATTGGATTAATTAAAAGTATATTTGTTATCCGTGATAACATGACAAAAGTTTATCATGGATATGATTATATGATATTATTCATGATTAATTGTTAATTCAATGACATGCAAATTCGATGATTATATCATAAAAGTTGAGTTTTTTTTAGTTTTTTGGAATATTTGACACACAGTTACTAAAATATTTGTAAAATATTCATCGTACGTTAAACAAATTTGAAAATTTTATGGTAGATTCCTAGAGCTCAGTAAGCTACAACTTGTTGTATCTGCAAAAGCTGGGGATGACCTCTACTATGTCCTTGTCGGGCCTGAGTCGGACTAATATTTTCTATCAAGCCTTTTATTGTATGTGTGGTTTATTTATATATGGCTTACGCAATGATTCTATATCAATGGATGTGGCCGATTCATTGGTTAACGAAGGCAGCCTTATTTTTTTTATTGAATATATACATAGTTTAATTATTTAATAATTAGGATCATCGTTAATATTTGCATGTGTTAACTGTTAAGTGTCTTAAAATGAATGTTATGTGTATTAGTGGTTTATATTTTTTTGTTTTTAGAAGTTTTTGACTTGTGTAAAAACAAAAGGGTTTTTTGAAAAATAAAATATAAACATGACTAATAATTATGAATTAAGATTTATTTATAGACTATTAATTACGAAATCTTAGAGTCACTCGGTTTCAATTATTATAATGTTAGGCTCTTTACCTTATTCCAGAACGAGATTTGCAATTAATAGGTTTATAATATGTTTTTTCTATATTAAAGAGTTCAAATTTATCAATGGACATAATTTGCAAAAGTACTATTTACTTGTAAGGCATATCACTAAGGGTTTGAGGTTTTATACTCTATAAATCCATGATATCTTGCAATTATTTAGGAAGCGCGAATGGTCTAGGGTTTGAATGATTTTAATCATTCTTTAATCTTTTTCCGCGATAAAATAAGTATACTTTATATTTGAAAAGAAACATGGTTGTATCATCAACAATTTATTTAAAGCCGTATCCATCATATATACATGGAGATGTATAAAGTGACACCATATTTAAATAATTAAGTGAGTATGTTTTTTTTTATAATCTTATGATACTAGTGTATGCATGCTTCTTCATACATATTTGCCACACCAAATATAAATACACTTTTAAATAACTTGTTGACATCTAATTTTTAAAAACACTTACATTTTCAGTTTACATTACGTGAGACGTAGTTAGATTGCGATACCGGGTGATTATAAACTTTCGGTGTGACGTTGGTGTCACATAATCACAGTTCTTGATTGGACGACTTAATCGAGGTAAGCGAGTAAGACTTTATGCTCGAGGCATAGATGGGATGAAACATGCTTACTAGTATATTAATGTAATAAAGTAAGTCCCATAATGTTCTAGGAATTGCACCTGGTGGCCTATATTAATCGTTAATTATCTTTTGACTTCACATTGCTAGCATATCAATTTTCGTGATGGTGGTTTGTCTCAAGGTGGTCATCTAGGCCTTAGAAAAAATTAATTGTTTATATATTTAAACATGGGTAGTTAATTTTCTTCAAGGAGTACTATCGAAAAATACTAAAATCTTGAACTTAATATGTTTTATAGATGGCACTACCTGTCTAAAACATAAACCATTCGGCTTTCAGGTCGATGTTTGATAAAGAAAAACTTTCTGGTTCAAATTTCAATGATTGGTTTTGTTCACCTAAGATGGTCTTGAGAGTTGAAAAGAAACTGTTTGTCATTGAACAACCTATTCCGCCTGCTTCACCTACCGATTCCAAGTACTTGCACAATGTAATGCGATTTATGATGATCATAATGAGGTTGCTTGTCTTATGCTCGGAAGTATGACTCTCGAACTACATGGACAGCTCAAAAATTCCTCGGGCGCCATTTAGTGGGAAGAGCCCTTAAGAATTTCCTGACATGATTACGACTTGAAAAAGATTCATCAAGTGCTTTTAGTGATGTAATAATAGTATTAAATCTAGCAAAAGCACAATCGATGGTTTCATCATCCGAGATGATGAATTCTTCATATTTTTGAACAAATAGGTCTATTTTATTATCCTTAACTTGTTTGTTACCTTGATGGGTAATTATTAAGGAATTCCAAATATCCTTAGCCGTATCACACATGAAAATCCTTTCATATTCTTTTTTCGGTAAAGCATTGTATAAAACCATTTTTGCTTCATCATTTTTGGAAATCATTTTCTTATGGTTTTCATCAAATTTTTCATAAGTGATAACTACATCTTTACCATCTTTGTCTTTGATGGTAGGTTTGTAGTTACCATAAACTATAATATACCAAAGATCAATATCTTTAGACTTCACATAAGTTTCAAAGCGGTTTTTCCAATATATAAAACAATTAGCCTCAAAGAGAGGTGGTCGTTGCATAGACTTACCTTCTTTGTAGTTTTCCAAATCCATAATCGTTTTAAAGTTTTAAAATACAATATATTTTAAAAAGCTTTGGTAACCTTGCTCTTGATACCAATTGTGGAAAACTAGAAGGGGGGTTGAATAGTTTTCTACCACTTTTTCAAATTTGTTTTGATCTTATGTGAAGTTTGTATGATATTGACGTTTGAGAATAGAAATAAGACAAGTAAAAGTAAAGTTAGAAAGAGATAACCGAGACACAAGTATTTATAGTGGTTTGGCTACGAGGACACCTTCCTTGCCATACTCCACTCTCCAAGTCGCCTACTCGAGAGTTTTTAAACACTAGTCACCAATATCATTTAACTGACGGAGAAGCCTCACAACGTTGCTTACACCTTTTAACAATACAAAGCTAGATTTCGGATTCTTCACTCAGTAGAATCAACCCAACAACACTATTTTAGTTTTACAATGATGGAGAATACAACTACAACTACTAAATGATATACAAGATTCAACAAGGTGAACTTGAAGATGCTATTGAGATGCGAGACAAGATTCTTGGAACTTGATCATCTCAAAGGGTTGTTTGGAAATTTCTTGTTTGAAGAGAATTACCTACAAAATGCTTAATAAAACTATGGAAGAATAGAGAGAATGATCTGTAGATACGAGAGTTATTAGTTAGAAAGGTGTGTCTAAACAAGAGAAATGGCTTGGTATTTATAGCCATAAAATTTACTGTAGGCCGGTTTCGCCGGTTCTCTTGCAGAACAGAACCGACTTTTATATCGAAGGGAACTGGCGCACAGTAGCACTATCCGAATTTTAATTTGCAAAATATTAAGAGATCATGTATAATCTTGTAAGATTACCTTAAGATGTGCTGCAAATGATGATGCTATTTATGATGCAAATATTACTATACTTGTTTTGTATGAAATTTAAAGTGATGCTTAAAAATGGAAAATAAACGTTTAAGACGAGATTTTACTAAATGTTATCAACAAAACATGAGAAGATTGTACTATAAAATAAACGTTTTTATGGGTTTATTTGTATTAACAATCTCCCTCTTTTTGTTGATGAAAAACCTAAAATCTTTATGGAAGTAAATTAGTTTAAAATGGATTTGTTTTGAGTGTGTGGATTCATTTTACTTCCCTTCTCCATTTTACTTCCCTTCTCCCTCTTTTTGTCAAAACAAAAAAAGGTGCTAAGAAAAGGTTTCCAAAAACAAATTTATAAGCGAACATATGGAAAGGTTTTATGCTCCCCCTTGCTTTAGGATCCTTAATATTGAGAATGATCTGCAAACAAAAAGTGAGATACAAAGAGATATGCTCCTCCTTGCTATAGGAGTACCTACAAAATAAAAGTTAGAAACCAAGAAACAAAAATTGCTTCTGTAGAACCGTCATTGCCGGTTCTGTTCTATGAATAGAACCGGCTTGGTAGCCCAAGGGAACCGACTGACATAAAAAGTCAAAACCCTGTACCTTATTCCGAAATAATATAACAAAATGTAATTTTCAGAGAACACGATAATAGAAATATCATAACTTATCGATTACAACATTTATTGATCATAATATTAACAAGACAAGAGATTCTTAATGACATATGATTTTATTTTAGTTCTAATCTCCTAGTCTAGAAATGGTGCGAGAGAACATTAAGATGATATAGAATATGATTGAGAATGAACCGCATCTCATCCTGGAGATTGTCAACAATAACTTATGTTCTTTGGCAATGGTCACAAAACATTTTGTGTTAGCAAGGGAAAAGGATTGTTTGGTCCTAATGGCGGAAGAGGTGGGAAGGTAGAAGTTGGGTTTGATAATTTTAGAGGAGGAGGAGAGGAAGCTAGAAATTGTGGTGGTAATGGTGGTAGAGGAAGTTCCATATTCGGAAGAGGTGAGGGTTCATTAGCCATATGCTCAATAGAGTCGAAGGATGGTCTAGGAGGTTGAGGGTTGGTTGTTGTTGGTGGAAGGTCTTCTAGTGTGTCGAAGAGAGCTTGGGGAAAGGTGGGAAGAGTGGAAAACAAGAGTTCGACAAGATCAGTGTTGATGGCCAAAGGTGAGGAGTGTTTGAATGGTTAGGTTGGAGCTGGTGGAGGAGAAGTCAAAGGTGGTGGTGTTGTTTTTGGAGTAACTAAGAGTTTGCTAGGTGAGACTCCCGGGGAGAATACAGAAGAGAGTGGTGGTGACGAATTTGGAGATGATGGATGGCCCATTTGATAGTCGGTGGGTGGTGATAGGGGATTATAAGGAGGAGATATCGGACGTGGGTTGGAGAAGCAACAAGGGCGGACACTCACCCTAGCGGTGCGCTTAAAGTTAAGTTTCTTATCTTTAGGCATATTCTTTGATCTTTGTACAAGATAACTAGTGTTTGTTTCAATGATTTTATAAAAAATTTGTTAGAGTTTAATGCATTGCTTGATATTTTGGAGAAGATCTAATCATTGGATTTTCCTAATGTCAACTTCTAAACACCTAGGACTGATAGGTTAGGTTTTGTTGAGATAGAAGTTTGAAATCCGTATTTAAACCAACTGATGTACAGTGTTGTCGGTTTTGTTTACAGAACAGAACCGGCTTTGGAAAGCCAATGGGACCGACGAATGTAGCAGCAAAAACAAATTCTAGTGTGGGCCTATATGAATCAATGTTGGAGGTGTGGTTATCTCGACCCTAAAGAAAAAATATTTATATATATGTACACATGAGATAACCCAGAGTCTCCTTGATTTGATGTGGCTACAATTGAACATGTTTGAAATGACACATTGATAATGTGTTCCATTATAGACGTTGAAAAGACATATGTGATGAAAAAAAAAACTTTTTTTTTGTATTAATCAATGCATAAATTTTATTTAAAATGTCCTATTTATGAAAATTGATTTTTGGAAAAGAAATTCATTCGGGTTTTATTCAAATGTGATTACATATAGTATATCCATAATGCATATGTAAACTTCCCGAATGGTTTTTTTGAGTAAAAAGATTCCTAGACTCAGAAAGATAGAGAAAGAGTATAACTTTTAGGTGTTAGGCTCCATGAGACCGAGTCCTAGTCTAAGTAGATTGAAGGGTTCTCTTTTGAGTGGTTTGGTTAGAATATCGGTAATGTTGTCTTCGAAGGAGACTTTCTCAATTGAGATGTTTCCTTTTTGAACATTGTCACGAAGAAAATGGTGACAGATTTTTATATGTTTTGTGTGAGAATAAAAAACGGGGTTTTTGCTAAGATCGATGGCACCTTTATTGTCACAAAGAACGGGTATATTGTCTAGGTTTATATCATAGTCTATAAGAGCTTGTTTCATCCATAAGGCTTGTTGGCAAGCTTTTCCGGCTGAAACATATTCGGCTTCGGTGGTAGAGATGTCTAAAGCAGTTTGTTTCTTGGAAAACCACGACGTAAGACAACATCCCATGAATGTACACACACCGCTTGTACTTTTGCGATCGACATAGTCTCTCGCATGATCGGAGTCGGCATAGACAATGGTTTCTACTCTCGTTCCTTTGGTATACCATAATCCTAGGTGAGAGGTTCCTTTAATATATCTAAATATTCTTTTACTGTTTCAAGGTGGGATGTTTTTGGAGCTTCTTAGAAACTGGCGCATAGACAAACACTAAACATGATTTCCGGTCGACTAGCCGTTAGGTAGAGAATGCTACCAATCATGCCACGATATTTAGTGTCATCAATGGGTTCACCGTCTTCATCTCGAGTAAGTTTGGTTTCGGATGCCATAGGAGTTTTGATAGGTTTAAAGTCTTCGAGACCGAATTTCTTTAGCATTTCTTTGACATATTTTGATTGGTTGAAAAAGATTTCGTCTTCTAGTTGTTTGATTTGTAGACCAAAGAAGAAATTCAATTCACCCATCATGCTCATCTCAAACTCGTCGTGCATGATTTTTGAAAAATCATTGCAAAGATCTTGACAAGTTGAGCCGTAAATGATGGCGTACACTTAGATTTGAACCATGATGATATGTGATTTTATTTTCTTAGTAAATAGAGTGTTATCTACTAATCCCATGGTGTAATTGTGGTTGATGAGGAAGGCCTTAAGTCTATCGTACCAAGCTTTGGGTGCTTGTTTAAGACCATAAAGAGCCTTTTTGAGTTTAAAGACATGGTTAGGTTTTTCAAAATCAATGAACCCGGGAGGTTGAGCAACAAAGACTTCTTCATTTATAAAACCATTTAGAAAAGCACTTTTGACATCCATTTGATAAAGCTTGAAGTCATGTGCACAAGCATATGCAAGAAGGATTCTTATAGATTCTAATCTTGCTACGGGAGCATAGGTTTCATCAAAATCTATTCCTTCTTGTTGATTGTATCCTTGAGCAACAAGTCTAGCTTTATTCCTTGATACAATACCGTTTTCGTCTAGCTTGTTTTTAAAGACCCATTTAGTTCCTATGATAGTTTGGTTTTCAGGAAGAGGGACAAGACTCCAAACGTCGTTTGTTTTAAATTGGTTTAGTTCTTCTTGCATAGCCATAGTCCAACTTTCGTCTTGAATGGCTTCTTTTATGTTTTTGGGTTCAACGGAGGATACAAAACAAAAGAAGTTACTTTGACTTTGAACTTGAGATCTTAAGGTTCTTTCATTTAGACTACCTATGACGGTTTCTAAGGGATGATCTTTAGATTCCTTAATGTTTGGGATTTCTTTGTTTAATGGTTCATTTTCCTTGATTTCTAAGTCTTTTTCTTGTCTTTCTATATTTTCATTTTCAAGGACATCATCATCTTCTAAAGGTGGTGTCGTAGGAGGGGGGACTTTCATCGAATTTCACATTTAGAGATTCTTTGACTCTCATCATTTCTCTATTGAGAACAACATAAGCTTTACTATTAGGTGAGTAATCGAGGAATATGCCTTCGGTGGACTTAGGGTCAAACTTAATGAGATAGTCTTTAGTATTAAGAATAAAACATTTGCTACTAAAGACTTTGAAATATTCTAAGGAGGGATTTTTCCCTTTGAAAAGCTCATAAGGAGTCTTTCTAAGGAAATGTCTAATAAGAATCCTATTTAAGATATAAGTGGCGGTGTCGACAACATTACACCAAAATTTTTAAGGAATAGATTGTTCATTAAGCATTGTTCTAGTCATTTCTTGCAAAGTCTGGTTTTTACGTTCTACTACCCCATTTGATTGTGGAGTACGTGGAGCCGAAAAGTTATGAGTGATACCGTTAGCATCACAAAAGGCTCCAAATTGTACTTCGTTATCAAATTCCCGACCATGATCCGTGCGTATAGATATAATGGGGCAATCTTTTTGAGTTTGAATTCTTTTACTTAAAATTTCAAAGTGGTCAAAAGCTTCATTTTTGTGTTTTAAAAATCTGTCCATGTATATCTTGAGTAGTCGTCGACTATGACCAAAAGTGTAGAAGTTTCCTCCATAGCTTTGGACGACCTATGGACCAAACAAGTCCATGTGCAAAAGTTCCAGACATTTAGTGGTTGAAACCATATTTTTAGGTTTATGACTCATGTGTATTTGTTTTCCAATATTACAAGCATTGCAAAAATGACTTTCAAATTTTAGTTTAGCCAAATTTCTTACAAGCTCTTTAGATGATAGTGATTATATAAGTCGCATATTGGCGTGACCCAATCTTCGATGCCATAAGGTCGAAGTATCATCTATTGAGGTTAAGCAAAGATTATCTTTTGGAGAGTTTCCCATTTTCATTATGTAAAGAGCATTTTTCCTAATTCCCCTTCATATGGTAATGTCGTTTTTAATGATTTCGCTACCAGTTTCACTAAATAGCACTATGCATTTTTTATCGCAAATTTGCCCTATACTAAGTAGATTAAATACTAAATTTTCCACGTGACTTACGTCATGAATGGAGAGAGAGAGTTATGAGTGATTGTACCTTTTCCGAGGATCTTGCTTTTTGAGTTTCCACCGAATACTACATTACCTCCGTTTATAGTCTTGTATGATAAGAAGAGATCTTTGTTACCCGTCATGTGTCTTGAGCAACCAGTATCCTTGATCCATTCATCTGGTTCTAACTTGACTTTTAGACGTACCTATAATCACAAGGTAACTCAAGCATTTGGTCTCCAATATCTCAAGGGTCTATTAGAGTTAAGCATACCATTTGGTTGACCCATGTAACAAAACGGAGGACAAGGACCCCATTGGTTGAACATTGGAGGTTGAAACTGATATTCTTGTTGTGTTCCATAGTCCCAACCAACTTGATGATAGTTACTTTTAGGATATAGAGTGTTGAAGTTCCTATGAGGCGTTCTAGGGTGTGTTTGGATTTTACTCTTTCCAAGCCCTTGCCCAAGTTTTAGGATTGGTGGTTGTTTGACACTCTTAGAGGTGTTAAAGGAGGATTTTCTCGTTATTAACACAGAGTCATTTTTCTTTACAATGTTGTTTCCCAGGTTCTTTGCATTTTCCATTTTTGCTGCAGAGAGACGGTTATGTTCGTTAGAACTACCGGTTCTCTTGCAAAGGGAACCGGCAATGCCGGTTCTATAGAGGGTATTTCGACATGTTTAGGACCTAACTTTTTTGGTTTCGTGTTGCTAGTAGAAGCTATGTCATCTGTGTATCCTATTCCATGTTTATCTTTAGGTGGTTTTTTCATTTCAAGCATTTCATGCAAGAATGAACTACTATTTTCGAAGCTAGCTAGTTTTAGAGTTAGCAAGTTAACTTTGGTTTGAAGATTGACACATGACTCACATTCAAGGCTACTTTTCTTGTTTCTTTCTAGCTGTTTTACTCTTGCTTTTAGTTCGCAAGCTTCCCTTTTTTGTTCTTTATTTTTCACTTTTAGTTGTTTGTTTTTGTTAATGATCCTAAGACTAATTTTGCATAGTTTATCATACTCATTTTGCTATGATTCATTATCTAAAGACGAACTACTATAGTAGGGAGTGTCGGATAATACCTCATTATCGTCAAGAGCCATGAGACATATCTCTTCCTTCTTGGAGTCATCTTCACTATCGCTCCAACATCCAATAACGAATGCCTTTTGACCATTGAAACATAAATGGGTCACCTACCGGTCCAACTAAGCTCATAATCAAAAGACAAAGATAGAACGTTATTTGTGATCCTATTGGTCCAGTAATATAAGACACGATATGGAGAGCTATCCCGGTATCTAGATTACTTGGTCCGTAACACTAGACCCATTTGAATGATAGGTCGCATATTCAAACACATAAACAAGTATGAGGTGATAAACATAATTAAATAATCAATGATAAATTAAGAAATCGATTTTAAAACAAACCAAATATTAAACTTTCATTAAGATGGCTAATACCCGAGGGTATTAGCCTACAACCATTGTAATTATACAGGCATAATCAAATAATTGAAATCGAATGATTAAGAGAGTAAAAATTATACGATGTCTTCTATGGAGTCATGATCAATGCTTGACCTTTATGGCTGATTTTCTCTTCTAAAACTCGTCTCTGATGAGTATGGTATAAAGAATATGATATTGCACACTTAAAACTCATTTTTGAGTCTTTTATTTATAGTTACTGAAAAATACTCGATACGCTGTATCCAGATAGGTCGATACGGCGTATTGGGCTGGATTCCTTGGAGTGCGCACTACGTTCGTAATAAATCTTTGATATCATTCCCAATTTACTTGATTCACTATATCTTCGAATAGTTATCTTCATGGATACGACGTATATAAATAGAATGGATACGCCATATTGGAAATTATTCAAACTCGTTTTCTTGTGAAGTCTTGGCGCAAATACGCCGTATCTCTTTAGTTGGATACGACGTATTGGTGAATTTTTATAAATCTTCAAATGTCTTCGTTTTAGCTCCAATTTATGCGCCTTTTTGCTTATCTTTACAAAACACTCCTGAAATACTGCATTTATCAACTTTAAAGCGATTAAGTACCAAATAATGCAATAATTATATAAAAGTGGGCAAAATAGATGGGATAAATGATATAATAAAGTGACGTTATTTGATGTCATCAAATATCCCCCCACTTGAATCTTACTTGTCCTTAAGTAGACTTTAGAAAAAAGTTTAGTTTATGAAAATGTGTCCCGAACCGAAGTTAAGGATTTTCCGTTTAGACATCGTTTTGTCATAATCACCTGTACATAACCAAGCTCCTCACGAAATATGGAAATAAAAACACTCAGACCACTCAACTAATCTAGGGTGCAACATTTAAGTAGTACGCTCAATTGCTCGGTCGTGATTAGTTTCGTATCATAAGCTTGGCAAGGATACACATCTCTACCGCTAAAGCTAAGGAAGAACAAGTCAAAAGCTAAATTAGGTTAAGAAGACTTACGGTTGATCATTCAACAGTCTTTCACCATAAGTACCACACCAACAAGGCAACTGTATCGTATATACACGGCCGTAATGACAGAATAGACATATACAATCTGAACACATCCCTGTTTGTGTTTAACCAGCGGTTAGGACGAAGAATGATATTGGGTTGGGACCATCTAACTTTCACCAAAAATCGTCATCCAACAAGGCAGCTGAGACATGCATACATGACCGTAACGATGGAATAGACATGCATGCTCGAACAAGTCCTCGTTCGAGTAGACACTAAGGTTAGTTGCTAGGAAAGGGAAGTAAAATGGTTGTTAAATAAAATTCACAAAACAAATATATTAAGCCAACAAATAAGGTGCGGTTGCTAGTAACTTTCCCCCGACCGTTCCATGACAAAGACTTGAATATATAGACAGACGCCTCGATCACAAAAATGACAAAGATAACCAAAGTTGAGGTTCCCATAACGGTCAACTTCCCTTACATCCCGCTCTTTACATACTTTTACACAAGTGGTGATATCGGCCACTTTTTACAAAACTTAACATCGTTGATTTTTGTAACGTATCAACGAATAATCGATCCTTCTAAGTGATTCCTTCGGTATAAACTTCTTTTTGAAACGACTATTTTTCTTCCTCCTCTTTTTTGCTTTTTCTCTTTCATAATTTATCCGGATAATCTTTTCCTTGTAGTACTTCTTCATCGGACATAATTCATAATAGCGAAAAGTAGCGAAACTTACGAGCTACATATTTTCCCATTGCATTGTGCAATTTCCCGACCATTACAGAGATAGAAAAATTTCACTTTGACACAGGAAATACAAGACTTTACACGAAAGCAACTAGCAACATAGAGAAATAGGCTTAATCTACACGGTAGGCTAAGGTGCAAAGGTGTAACGAAACATATAATATGGTGTACAAAAAGAAAGGAATGGCTCAACAGGTTGTTCTAGGGGATTTTACTCTAAAAATGAGAGTAATCAAGGGTTACACGGGAGTTAACTAACCAGTGAAGTTAGTTATTTTTACGACATGTAGGCTATTTGGTTTAATCCTAGAAATTTATCAGTTGAACATGTTCTTTCATCTAAATCCATAGTACTAGTCATGGCGGTCTCGAGTGATATACCAGGCCAAGTTCTAAAGTCCACTACATCACCGACACACTCATAAATTTGTGGAATTTAGTAGACAGTTGGAAACGGAATAGGCTTAATTCTCACAATATGTATCAAGGGTTATAGTGCGCTAGGTAATGTAACTAGTGATTTTTACAAAAGTCATGCTGAAAAGAAAAAAAAATTGACCATTTTTAAGCACTTTGCATGTTATTTTGTAAAAAAGGAAGACAAGTACATTCTAATTCTCCATCCCCCCACTTAAATAATACAATGTCCTCGTTGTATAGATAAAACAATTAAAAAATAAAGGAAAATAGAATTAGAATGGAAAACTCTCAGATGTTTTGCTCGTGATAATTCTCCATGATGAGTTCTTAAGCAGAAAGTGTGTTGACCAGGGCTTCAGAATGCCCGGATAAGTTTAACACAAGTCTTTTTTAGCATATACCACATCATAGTTTTAGCAAGGTCCTGTAGAATGTTAGAAGGCAAGTGCAAATTTTATCTCGCTACAATGGTACAAGAAAACAATTAAACATACAACTATACAGGGGTCAATACGCCGTATCCCAAACCCTAGGATACACCGTATTGTTCCTATAGAAACAATAAAATTACTAAAAATTAAATAATTAAGTTTTAAAACTGATAACGTCTAGACATGCATACACCGTATCCAATGGGGTTCAATACGCCGTATGTAATGTCTGGGAAGACAGACTCGTGCAGAAAATTAAAATTCAAACAATTAAATGCGACAAACAATTAAAATGACTGGGTTGTCTCTTGGGAAGCACTTTTGTTTCAGCTGGTCTTTATGTTTGACCTTTTTCCTTTCTTCATTCATTTTATTCATCCTCCATAATTTGCTTGTAATTATTCCCGAGAGAGAATCTCTTCATAATCCTTTGGCATGATGCGTACTTCTTGCAAAATTTCATGCCGAGCACAACGTCTTTTGTCATATCATCATCGTCAATGATGGTAAAACCTGAAATAATAGAAAAACTTCCAACGAAAATAGGTATATCGATCAAAGTCCCAGCATGACTCTTCCCTTCATCCTTGTCCCCAAATATGGAATAGTAAAAACTTTTAGACATTAGGTTAATGGGTAAGGAAGGGCGAAGGTCAGTGATAACATACTTATACCCAATTACACAAGAAAATTCCATCTTATAAGAGCCGGTTTTAACATAAATTGGTACAAAATCATCTCAATCCGTTTTAGTTTCTAAAGGTGTATCCAAATCATTTAGTTCTATGTAGCTACCATAAATTGGGTCGAATGATTCACCACCCTCTCCGATAAAGTTTGTTTTTGAATCAAGACTTTTTATTACAAAGACCCTTTTGCTTATGCTAGTGGCGGGCTTAACACTTTTAAAAACAAGTTTTTCTTCCCCGACCCTTAAAGTAATCTTCCTTTTGAAAACATCGATCTTGGAATGGGCAGTTGACAAGAATGGTCGTCCGAGGATTAAAGGGACATCATTATCCTCGGGTAGGTCCAAGATTATAAAGTCTATAGGAAAAATCAATTTGCCTATCCTTACTAGCACATTTTTGGCAGTATCCCTTGGTTGGTTAATGGTTCGGTCAGCCAGTTCGATGGTCAACTTAGTGTGAGATAAAATTCCTAGACCAAGGTTGGTGTAGGTAGAGAATGGCATAACGCTCACACTTTTTGCTCCAAGGTCAACAAGAGCTTTATCAAAACAGATATTATGTATAAAACAAGGTAAAGTAAAGCTCAATGGGTCTTTTTCTTTTTGAGGCAAGGAGTGATCATAAGTATCCAGAATCTTCACATCCTGTGCCTCTCTCCAATCATCATAGCCGAAGTTTTGCAGTCATCTTGGAAAAGGGACTGTTTTGGAAAATAGGCTTCTGTGCTGTGTGCCTGATACGGCGTATGGCTCATGCCTGATACGGCGTATCTCAGATAAATCAGCTTTAGCAGTTGAGATCGATTTAACTTGGTCTCGAGGGTTTATTTCCGTAGAGCTGGGCAGGCTTCCAAACCCTCTCTCTTGTAAGAGTTTGCTCATCTGTCCGATTTGTATTTCCAAGGTATTAATTGAAGTTCCTTTGTTAGGTTTCAGAGGTTTCTACAACTTAGTGCTGCTACTTATACAAGTTACTACTACCAGTTCTACTTAGTACTGCTGGTGAAGAATGCTAAAGATTCAAGAAAATAGACTAAGTAGTTAGTACTGTTAGTTATAAATAGTTAGTACTGCCAGTACATTGTTAGTACTGCTAGTATAGTTAGTGATGTTAGTAGTAAGTTAGTACTGCTAGCATATAATAGTTAGTACTGTTAGGAGATATGCATGAGTTATTATAGGAATAGATATTCATTATCTCTTCACACGTTTTGTAAGCCCATTAGGGTTTTCCTTGGTGTATAAAAGGAACCCTACGGCACTAGTTAGACATAAGTTTCATACACAAGTTTCACAAATATTAATAGTTAGTAATCTGTAACCTAGCAGATTAATAGTAATTGAAGTTCTGTTTTATTCATTGTTCTTCTTAGCAATATAAGTTAGTTTCCGCATACCTTATATTGTTCGTAGTCATTGTTTCTCTTGTAGTTAGTTTGGATCTATCCAGATTGGCTACCACCCTTAAACAGGCTAGAAAGATCTATTAAGTCTCGCATTATACTCATCATACATAGCATTACACCAATTAGGGTCTTTTAGAGCAATAAACAGAGATTTGGGAATAGGAGAGAGAGATGAAGTGTGAAGAGAAAGACGTTCGATGGGTTTGACAATACCCGATTGAGACCGTGTGATCATGGGATGAGTGTGGGGTGGTTCATTAACTGGGTTGGTATTGGTTTGTGGATTTGATGGATCGAATATGGGCGGTGGCAGCGGATTGTTTTGGGTTTGGGTTTAAATGTTGTTTGGTTCGTGACTAGTTGGCTGGTTGGTGGGGAAAGTTGGGCCTGGTGAATTTGGACCGGTGTGAGGAGGACTTTGGGTTGGATCAGTAATTGGTGGAGCAGTTGGGATGCTCATTTGGTGTAGGATGTTTGTGGAAGGATTAGGAAGTTTGGATGCAAGAGAAGTAAGGAGGGGTGAACGTTAAGTATCGAGGAAGGTGTAAAAAGGTGGCGAGGAAGGTGTCATAGGTTTGTAAGGGAATTGTGTTTCGTCAAAGGTGACGTGTTGGGAGAGAATAATTTTGTTTGTCTCGAGATTAAGGCAACGAAAACCATAATGATAGGCGGGATAGCCTAAAAAGATACATGGTGGTGGGCAACGCGGGTAGTTTATGAGGTGAGTGGAGATGAGGGTAGCATAGACACTCAAAGATGCGAAGGTGCGAGTAATTAGGTAGTTTGTTGAAAAGACGTGTGAAAGGTATATCGTTATGGATTGTGGTAGATGGTGAAAGGTTTAGGAGATAGGTGGCCATATGGAGGGCTTCGACCCAAAAGGTAGGGGGAGGTGTGCTTGAAAGAGAAGAGTACGAATGGTATTATTAATTGTTCGTATCATTTGCTCCGCCTTGCCATTTTGTTAGGAGGTTTTTGGGCAAGAGAATCTAAATTGGATGCCATTTTTGGCAAAAAGGGTATGGAGTCGGTTATTAGCGAACTCACTGCCATGATCACATTGGAAGTTTTTAATTTCACATTTAAATTGATTTTTAACATAGTTGCGAAAATGTAAAAATTTATCAAACATGTCAGATTTAGAACGAAGAGGATAAATCTATAGAAAATGAGAGAAATGATCATGAAATAAGACATAATATTTAAAACTACTAGAACTAATAATGGGAGATGTCCGTAAATCAGAATGAATAATATCAAAACAATGTTCGACAATAGAATCTGAACTATGAAAAGGAAGCTTCACATGTTTGCCAAGTTGGTAAGCGTGACAAATATGTGAAGATTTTTCTTTATTACATGAAATAAAACGACTAGAGACAAGCGAACGTAGCACTTGATCACCCGGATGTTCGAGGCGTTGATGCCACGTGGAGGCACTTGTCGAGAGAAAAGGCAATGGGAGGAAAGTTGTTGGACCCTGGTAACTGGATAAAGATCGCTCGAGCCATCACATCGAAGGAGGATATGACGAGTCAAGTAATCCTTCATAGAAAAACCAAAGGCGTCAAATTCAATAGTACAATTATTGTCCCTAGTGAACTGACGAACAAAAATGAGATTTTTAATTATATTGGGGGTTACAAGAACATTATGAAGATGAAGTGGGCGATGATGGGAAGGAATAATGCTATGGCCTGTGTTGGTGACGGGAATAGACTCGCCATCACCAACGTAAACAGATGGAAATAAGCGTTTATCAAAAATGGTACTTAAATTACTTGCATTAAAATTTAAATGAGAAGAGGCACCTATATCCATGTGCCAAGTCGGGTCTTGCAGCGGCATAGTGCTAAACGCACTTGGTAAAGTAGTAGGTTGGGATGCATAAATAGCCGGAGCAGGACCGAGTATACCTTGATTGGGATGCGGCAATCTGTAATGCTTTTGTGGTGTAAACTGTTGAGCAACATTAGTCTTGTAGGCCACATATTGGGCTAGGGTACAGGTGAACATATTGAAATACAAACGGAGATGATTTGAGATTACAGTAGTCGAGAGATATAGAGAGAACTTAGGGAGAGGGTTGACTTTTTAGAGAGAAATTAGGAGAGGATCGGTTTTTGCTCTGATACCATATTGAAGGCTAATTTGATTCCTTGATTATTATTGATAACAACTTCCTTTTAATATAGGATTAAGAGAACATTCTGGAATGATTACCATAGGCTTAGGCCCAATACAAATTAATGAATAATAAATGTCTTGACTAATAAATGTCTTGACTTGACTTGAATGTTTGAATGTTGACTTGACTTTCAATGTTGACTAATAATCTCATCATCGTTAATGATTGTAAAACCTGAAATAATAGAAAATTTTCCAACGAAAACAGGTATATCGATCAAAGTTTTGGCTTGACTCTTCCCTTCATCCTTGTTCCCAAATATGGAATAGTAAAAACTTTTAGTCATCGGGTTAATGGGTAAGGAAGGGAATAGGTCAGCAATAACATACTTACACCCGATTACATAGGAAAATTCTATCTTATAAGGCCCGGTTTTAACAAAAATTAGCATAAAACCATCATCCTGATTCGTTTTAGTTTCTAGAGGTGTTTCTAAATCATTTAGTTCTAGGTATTCACCATAAGTTGGATCGAATGATTCATCACTTTCTTCGATAAAATTCATTTTTGAATCAAAACTTTTTATTACAAAGACCCTTTTGATTATGCTAGTGGCAGGCTTAATACCTTTAAAAACAAGTTTTTCGTCTCCGACCCTTAAGGTGATCTTCCTTTCGAAGACATCGATCTTGGAATGGGCGGTTGATAAGAATGGTCGCTCGAGGATTAAAGGGACATCGTTGTCCTCGGGTATGTCCAAGATGACATTTTCAGCAATTTTCAGCAATTCACCTTAGATGTTTAATGGTTCGGTCAGCCAGTTCGATGGTCAACCTAGTGTGAGATAAAATTCCTAGACCAAGGTTGGTGTAGGTAGAGAGTAGCATAACGCTCACACTTGCTCTAAGGTCAACAAGAGCTTTATCAAAACAGATATCACGAATAAAATAGGGTAAAGTAAAGCTCCCTAGTCTTTTTCTTTCTGAGGCAAGGAGTGAGCATCCAGAATCTTCACATCATGTGCCTCTATCCAATCATCACAGCCGAAGTTTTGTAGTCATCCTAGAAAGGGGACTGTTTTAGAAAATAAGTTTTGATACTGTGTACCTGATATGGCGTATGGCTCATGCCCGATACGGTGTATCTCAGAAAAATTAGTTCTAGCAGTTGAGATCGCTTTGACTTGGTCTCGAGGGTTTGTTTTCGTAGCGTTGGGCAGGCTTTTGAACCCTCTTTCTTGCAACACTTTGCTTATCTGTCCGATTTGTATTTCCAAGGTTTTAATCGAAGCTCTTTGGTTTCTTATTGCTGCATCGGTAGAAGCTCGGATCTCTTTGATTATGTTTGAATTTTCTTCATGCCTTTTAGCTGATTCTACCATGAACTTGGTCAATGATTCTTCCAGGCTTGGTCTTCGATCAGGATACGAAGAGTTTCCATTATTTTGTTGGTAGAATCCTGGCCCTGTTGCTCTATACTGTCCTCCAGGTTGATAGGGTGCACCGAACTGTGTATAGTAGGCCTCTTCCAGAGTTTTCCCTTCTTCCTTGCGGATAATCTTTTGTATAGTGTGGTCCCTTGCATAGCTCGCATCCGACTTAAGCAACGTACACTTTCTCATTTACTTTCTTTATTTCTCGTTCGATATTGTTAAGTTAGGCTTGAATAGCAGCAAGTCCATCAGAAGTTTCAGTACTTTTGGCCCTTGAAGATGTTCCATTGCGCCATTTCTGAGAGTATTCAGCCATCTTTTGAATGGCTACTTTAGCATCAACAGTAGTTTAGAAGGTATGGCACCTTTTGAGTCTAGGATTTGTCGAGTTGGAACATCGAGCCCATTATAAAACAAGATAACTTCCTGCATGTCGGTCAAATAATGTTGAGAGCACTTCATCAGCAATTCTTTAAATCTTTACCATGCGCGAAAAAGGCTTTCATCGGGTTCCTGCTAGAAGCTTTTAATTTCCTCCATTTTCTTTGAGGTGCGTACAGGTAGACAGTATTTGTTTAGAAATTTAGTTTTGAGGACTTCCCAGGTTGTAATTAATACTGATGGCTGGTTCCTTAGCCATCTACTTGCGGCTCTAGTCAGGGATACAGGGAAGGCTCGAAGCATGATTTGATCTTGAGTTACTATTGGGATGTGAAATAAGTTAACAATCTCTAGAACCTTTTCGATGTGCTCGTTTGCATCTTCGTGTTCTGAGCCACTGAAAGTATTGTCACAAAGTTCTTTGAGAAATTGCCCTTTTAATTCAAAGGGGGTGTCTTGGTTGATTGTGGGCCTAGTAATGCCCGACCCGTAATTTTCTCGGGTTTTGCTCATGTACTGTTCCATTGTTTCCGCCACTGTTTCTCTTTCTCCTTCCTCTGATTGTTCTTCGATGTCAAAATTATGATCAAACTCTGGCGAATTTGATTCTACGAGACTTGGTGTATCGAAAAGCCTCCTTTTAGAGCAAAATTTTTGTTCTGAGTTTTTGAAAGGTGAGAGTAGTTCCTTGGTAGAACTCCGTGTCATGCACTATCTGAAACAAATGATAATAAATCAGTAGGATATGTCCTGATGAGAGAAATCAAGTATCGAAACAAATGGATTTTTACTACTGTTACTGTATCAGATGACATGACAGATACGCCGTATGCAATTAATTTGCATACGCCGTACGGATCTGTTGAATATCAGTACGCCGTATAGAGCTTATTGAATACACAACAAAACTCAATACGCTATCCTGATCAGAAGGTTTGATACGTCGTATCCAACTGGTAGATACGGCGTATCAGGTGATCAGTTAGAACAGAATACTATTTAAAAACAATTAAATGCAAGGAAATTAAACAAACAATTTAAATGCAGATAAATACAAATAGAATTTAAATGATTAAATTAGGATAAACTAATTAGTTAAAGGTTAGAAATACTGATAAGAATAAGGTTTAATTAATTCACTCCCCGGCAGCGGCGCCAAAAACCTGATGTGCTTTCGTGTAGGGTCAACTGGAGTAGAAAGACAAAAGGTTTTTTATATGGTGTTTAATTATCTCGGTGAAGAAGGAAAGAGGACTCATTTACTACTCGTTATTTATTTGAGATACGAGTAGAAAAGGTGGGTTTTGAGTTTATTTGGATGCTGCGATTGAAGAAAAAAAGATAGAGGTGGAGACGTGTTTAGTTTTTTTTAGGAGAGAAGCAAGTGTGACTGCACACAGTTGAAAAGGGTTAGGGTTAGTGGTTGAATGTGGAGAAAGATAGGGATTAGGTATACGCTCTCGCACCCTAGTGAGATTGGTTTTAATTTTGTGATGGGCCAGTGATTTGGATTGGGGCCTGTGAAAACCGGATATTCATTTGCAGCATGGGCCGATAGTTTTTGAAATAAGAATTGGGCTGGAACTATGATTTTTAATCTGAAAATTTACATAGTTGTGGAGCTAATATTTTTTTTTTGGATTAAGCCGAGACACGAATAAACTGCTATCACAACGAGTTTAGACTAGACGATGTTTAACCGTTGACGACAATTTAAAATAACATTCGTCCTAGTCTAACGACAATTGAACAACAACAACAACAACAACAAAGATGATACATAAAAACCACTAAAACGTCCTGAAGAGATTCGATAAATGACAAACGGCTAGAGATTCGAATTACGATGACAAGTGATTACGAAGTTGCTTTGGTATCATTATTTGCCAATTGAAGCGGATTTCTCGAAGGCGTCTCTTTATTTTCTATCATCGTGACCTTTTTCTATTTTCTATCGATTATGACTTGCTTAAACGTTACACAGCTTATGATTAAGACTTGAATTATATAGTTACCAGCAGTCAGGGGTGGTTCGGTTGCAGACCTAGATAAACTATCACTTTAAAAGGAGTTTACGTGTAGTACTCAGTGTGTCACATGCAGAGTCGATGTGGATAATTTCAAAAAGGTGTTTATTTCTTATACTTCTGCGGTAGGGTATAGAGTACGTATAGTTTAATTCTTGCCGTTCATTTCAATGACAACAGTGCAGCTTAAGTAACAAAGTTAGGGATTTCACTTCTTTTCAAGTTTGTATATCGGGTTTTACTTTTACAAAGTGATCACAACAATAGCCGACAGAATCGAGGGTTGGTAAAAACAAGCCAAAGAGTTTCAAGGTTGAGATGTAATCAGCAATTCTCACTGCATTTCAAGATAAAGGTACTTCACTGTCTAAGCCAAAATTCTAAGGTTTCTTACGACATTCATACAAGACCTTGATTATACCAAGTTTTTTTTATTCTTGCTTCATCTCCTCCACGGTTTCTGAAGACAAGGGAGTAATGATTTGTTTGGATCTCAAGATTTGTGCTAAAGACAAGAACTTCTTGAGTATATGGACGTACACGACAATGATGCTTCTGAGAGTTTGCAACCATCATGGGGGGAAATGTGTACATCCGGGACTTAGTTGACTTTGATGCTACCATGTCAACTTTCTAGGGGGAAGTAATGTATACTACTTTACCAAATATGGTTTATGAAGTATTCTGCATTAGTGGAAGAAATTGTACTGATTCTGCATGCACCCCCGAACGAATATTCACCAAGCCCTAATGACAAGAAGCAGTGGTCGTTGGTGTGGTTTGACTTCTATAAAATTCTGCTGTGCACGTCAATGACAAGTAGAAGATTGTTTAAGCTACTTTAAAGTTTCAGAATTTGCTTAAGATAGGGATGTTAGTTTGGGGGGAAGCTGATTTAGAAACTTCGCCAAAAAGATTCGAGAAAAAGCTTTTCAAGACATGCTGCATGGACTGGGGGGAGGTTAATCCAGTTCATGCATACTACAATGGTTCCTGTACAAGTAAAGACAATGAAGATCCAAGCTGGAGTACAAGTTTCAAGACAAGGAGAACTCAAAATACATCTTCAGCTTTGGAAGTGCTTTAGAAGACTTTATTTCTATTGTATTTGTACCTGATAGGAATATTGTAAGTAATTTCGTATGTGTCCACATATTGGGGGAAGATTGTTAGCCTTAAAATATGGTGACATATCCGGAATTACATTAGTTCATTTATAGTGTGACATATAGGGACTAACTATATGATAAAAGAAAATTTTCTAAAAAAGAATTATATTTTTTTGACTTTTTTATAATTTTTTATGAATTAAAAATGATTTTAAAGAAAATTAAATATAAAAAATACTAAACGTTTTATAAAAAATCTGAAAAAATTACGGAAAATAGCTTGAACAACGAGGAATCTAAGAAAAATAAGTCGGGAAACACAGCTTATCAAATAAGCTGTGAAATAAGCTAAAACAGCTTATTGAACTAAAAGGGTAAAATGTGTATAAGAATTAACTAAATGGAGATCCTAACGGATGAGCTAATGTAGCACAATGGTTAAGGGTGTGGGGGTTAAAACACTTGGTGAGGGTGGTAGAGGTCCCGGGTTCGAGTCTTGCTCACCCGGGGCTTCCCACTATCCCAAGTGTTTTAATTTTTGCCATTTTTTTACAACTTTTGAAAACACTTAAAAATAAGCTACTTTTGCAAAACAACTATTTTTATAAACCACAAATAAGCACAGAAATAAGCTAAATAAGGCAGAAATGCTTAAACACTACTAAGCCACTGAAATGCTAACTGTTGGCATTGTTAAACTCAAATAAGCAAACCAAATAGAGAAATAAGCTAACTTAGATAATAAGCTACTCTAAACAAGCAACAAAAAACAAAAATGAGCAACCCAATAAGCCTAGAATGAGCTTATGAACTCAGCAGTACTAACTTTTAAGTTAGTACTGCCAGTTAAACTCTTAAGTCTGCTTAGCTAATAAAAGGCAAATAAGCACAATGAAATAAGAAATAAGCAAAAGCAGATACTCAACCACATCTAATAAGCACTTAAGAACAAAAATAAGCAAGCATACTAAGCTAGAATGACAGAATACTCAAAAAGCTATAAAACTTAAGGAATTTTAAGCTAAATGCAGATAAAGCTCAAATAAGCTCTAATCTAAAGGGAAAAAAACTAAAATAGGCTTAAACTAACCTAAATAGCTAAACTAAACCTGAATAAGCAATTACAATAAGCAGATAAGCTAAAAAATAAGAAATAAGCACTTATGGTGTAAACTGTTAACCAAACAGCCCCTTAAGGCACCTTTGAGCTTATTTTTCAATAAACTAAAGGATCCTTATGGACTTTTGGCTTATTACCCTAAAAAGTATACCTAGAATACTACTTAAAACAACTTTCAAAAAGCATTTTGAAAATCAAATAAGCAAAGAAAAGGTGGCTTGAAAACAGCTTATACACTAAGAACACTTAGTTACTTTTGGTTTTGAAATTGAAAAGACAAAAAGCTTATTTTAAGGCTAAAAACAGATATGCTAATGAACTTTTTTTTGAAAACTAATTTGAAATAGATTAACCACTACCCTAGATCTACTTGTATGCTAAAAATCAAAATCTAAGATCAACTTTTACCTACTGAAAATTGATGATGAAAAAGGCTACTTGACACTTAATACTGCTGATGCAGTTGACACAATTTGAACCAAAATTAAAAACCTTAAATGCAGACCTAATGTAAACGACTTCTACACTTATTAAAAACACAACTAAGAGCAAATAAGGACACTACAATTACCAGGTGTGATTAGAGCTTATAAACCAAACTAGACTTTAACAGATTTGAACATATATTAAACTAACTTATGAGAACCTAAATAACTCTAATCTAATTAATAAATCTAGCATAAACAGATTTAAATGAAAGATTAAAACCAAAATCCGAAGACCAAATGGCCACTAGCAGTACTAACTTGTGGTTAGTACTGCTATGCCAAACACCCCCTTATTTTTATCAAAATTCATTTGAGCTTATGAAATAGAGATCTAGTGAACAAGTATCAAATACCAGATGTTGATGAGCTTATTAACAATCTAATGAGCAGATTTTAGCAACTGAATAAGCAGAACTAACATTTAATAAGCTAATGCTAATTTTTTTAGATTTTTAATGATTTAAGAAGCAAAATTATGAAAACTATGATCTAGACTATTGAAGCTAAAAACAGATAATCAAACTTAACTAATAAGACATAATAAGCAATTATAAGCACAAATAAGCAAGTAAATAAGCAGATTAAGCAGATTTAAACTATGAAATTAAGGACAGAAAAGATAAATGAGAACTTACAAATGCCTTAGCTAAACAAAGGCTTAATTTGCTCAAAGAGCTGTCAACAAGCTCTAGCTTATCACAAGGATAAGCTAGTAAAGTCCAATAAGCTCTTCCAGAGTAAGCTTATCATCCAAGTAGCTTAGATCCATATAGCTTAGGTATTAATCTGATTTTAAGAGTTTAAGTATATTAAATGACTAATTTGAGCTCAATCTGAGCTTAGAGACTCAGAGAGCTTATGAAGAGCTTATAAGAGTAGCTTGTGAAACAATTGAACAAAATTATTTGAGATATATAAAGCTTATAGGTAAAAACAGATTGTGAACAAGTAAACTATTATTTTATTAATTTAAAACTAAATACAAAACTTTAAAAATGAAAATTACAAGAGCAAGTTACATGAAAATGAAATTTTTACTTAAACTACTAACAACTAAAAACAGAAAAAAGGAGATGTTGTGTGTGTGAGGCTTGCTCTCTATTTATAGCCTTAGAGTGAAGCTTCTAGGAGTCTAGCCCGCTCCTCTAAACTTTGATCTTGACCCTTGAATCTATGTAATCATTGGATCCCAATTCTCATTCGTTGGATTGATAAGTGGGCATACAGATTGCCAACGTGGCATTCCGTGTGTCAGAGTACTTGTGCTTCTTTTGCACTAAATTTAGTGCAAAATCTTGTCATTGGTGTGTTTCTTTGGATACACGCGTGGCATTCCTTGAGGGATTCAACCAATGGGAGGCTTTAAATAACGTTTTCCATAGCTGAGATGGCACATAGAACTTGAATCTTCTATCCCTGCTATCAATTTCAATTACCCCTTTGTTTTTGATGGGTAACTCATCGAGAACGACGATGAACAGTAAAAGGGATTACGCGCCCTTTTTTAACTGTTAGTTAGGGGTGTTTGACTTTCGGCTTTTTATAAAAAGAAATGGGATTGGGCCGGTTAAGGTTTGGGCTTGGTTATAAGGGTTAAGTTATAAAGGGATAACGACCGTTATCTCTTATATTATAAAGAGATAACGGTGTTTGGGCTTAGGGACTTTTGGTGAAATTAGGTTTAACATTTAGGGCATTTTGGGTATTTTGAGGATTTTGTCTTTTTGTGGTTGACCAATGTTAACCAAGAGTTGACTTTATTGACCATTGATAGCAATCTTCCGGCTCTTTTGCACTCTTTCCGTTCCCGTGTCCGTGTTTGTCCCGCTTTGACCGTTTTCTTATGATCTTTGCATTATCCGTACCTACACATTCACGAACAACAAAATACACAAATACAAGTATATTTTTTGCTCATTTTAATCATTTAAGGGCCATTTTGGATATAATAAGGATATGTGATTTCTCACATATCAGTGGTTTTCTCCTAATCCTCTGGAACAATAGGAATCTGAAAATACCCTGAAAATCCGTCTAGGAAGCAGTAGTATTCGTGCCCTGCTAGACGTTCGAGCATCTGATCGATAAACAGAAGTGGAAAGTGGTCTTTCCGAGTTGCGTTATTCAATTTATGATAGTCGATACATACGCGCCATCCAGTGACCGTCCTTTGTAGGATAAGCTTGTTTTTCTCATTCTTCACTACGGTCATTCATCCCTTCTTTGAAACAACCTAGATAGGACTCACCCAAGGACTGTCGGAGATAGGGTAGATTAATCCTGCGTCAAGGAGCTTTATGACTTCCTTCTTTACTACCTCCTTGATGTTCGGGTTTACTCATCTTTGAGGTTAGACACTTGGTTTGAACTCGTCTTCCATGAGAATTTTATGAGTACAGAAGGATGAGTCAATCCCTTTTATGTCCTCAATACTCCAGGTGATTGCACCTTTATGATTCTTTAGAACCTCGAGAAGCCTGGCTTTCTCGACGGTAGATAATGCGGAGGAGATGACCACTGGAAGTTGGTTGTTTTCCTAGAGGAAAGCGTACTCAATGTGTTCGGGTAATTCCTTCAGCTCTAGTTTGGGTGGTTTGATGCTTGAGGGTTTCAACCGATTCTTCGGGGTCTTCCACTCAAGTGGCTTGACCGGCTCTGTCCTAGGGTAGAAGGAAACTGCTTGCACTTTGTTGGAATCTTTCTCTTCTTCTACTTTAGTCCATTTTCTGTCATGATCGACCGTGTCAACCCATTGTTCGTGGACAAGCTTAGTGGTGTGATCGGCGCAATATAGATAATCATCTTGAGAGTGTTTGGATTTCATAGATTTCCCAATGTTGAAGGTGACGGTTTCACTCCCAACTCTCAGACTTAACTTTCCCTCGTAAACGTCAATTACAGCCCTTGCTGTGGCGAGGAAGGGCCGTCCCAAAATGATCGGGACTATCTCGTCTTTGTCCATTTCCAAAACTACAAAATCAACTAGAAATATGAACTTACTTACTTTTACCAATAGATTCTCGCAGACCCCGATGGGGTATTTGATAGATTGATCAGCCAGTTGAATACTCATTCTGGATGGTTTTAGTTTAGAAATCCTTAATCGTCAGAAGAGAGAGTGTGGCATGAGATTGATACTTACCCCTAGATCATCCAAGGCGTTCTTTACTGCCAGGGGTCCGATAAGACATGGAAGTGTGAAGCTTCCTGGGTCTCCTTCTTTTTGGGGCAGACTCCTTTGGATGATAGCGGGACATTCCTCCCTAAGCTTTACCGAGGAGGCCGCTTTTTTAAGTTTTTCCTTATGTGAAATGAGATCTTTTAATACCTTGGCTCCCTTTGGCATGTGGATCATAGCTTCTAGGAATGGTAGATTGATATGAATCTGTTTGAAGATTGAGATAAGCCGCTCATCTTCGTCATCCTTTTTCTACTTCTTCACTCTAGATGGAAAGGGCAGATTCGATGACTTGGAGGGTTGGTAAAAAATGGATGGCCGAGGGGCAGGCTCTTCATTATGTAAAATGCTTGGTTCTGCGCCCTCATGTCCTTCCTTTTCGGTTGCCCCTTCAGTGTGGTTGGCAGGTGTCGGTTTTGAAGGATTCGGGAAAGGGGGGTCTCGAGTGCTAACTCCTGATCTAGTTGTTATGGCAAAAGTTGGTGCTTCAGGTTTAGGAGTTTCGCTTTTCCCGATTGCAGAGACGATTTAGGAGAATTATTCATGCATTTCCTTACGGTGCTGGTCAAGCATCTCTCATATCCCCTTCGTGTGGGATTTCTTTTCGAGCATAAAGTTGGTGAGCTCGTCTTCAAACTTACTTCTAACAACCCATTCGGGACCATCCTCTCCTTTTTCTTTACATTTGTTGTTCCCCCATGGTGGGGTATCGTCGTTCTGCTCAGAAGGGAAGGATCATCGTAGATGTCTCCCCCGGACAGGTATACCTGCTCTGCTGGGTTGTTCTGCCTGCATTCATGGGCCTCGTGGGATCCTCCGCAGTAGTCGCAAAATAGGTAGGGTTTTTTTAACCCAACCTCTCGAGTAGGTGTTTCGAGGTAGGAGATTTGGTTGCAGGCCCTTTTTAGACGCCCCCTGAATGTAGGTTGCATTGCCTCTGAAATGGAAGAAACGTTCATGGATGGTAACAGGTTGTCCCACAGATCGTATTGGTATTGAACATATTCTTCAATTCGATTCCACCTCTCTTCTTCGGGGAGAGAAATAAGAAATAGGAGGAAGTAGTTCGGTTGAAGTAGATCGAGTACTCATGCACTAAAGAAGAAATAAGAAAATAAAAATATTTTTGGATTTTTTTAAAAATATTTATAAAAGAAAATAAAATAGAA
The DNA here is from genome assembly GCA_026074375.1 of Tanacetum coccineum. Lineage (NCBI taxonomy): Eukaryota > Viridiplantae > Streptophyta > Magnoliopsida > Asterales > Asteraceae > Tanacetum > Tanacetum coccineum. Next base: position 508 of record BQNB010046096.1, on the reverse strand, counting down.
ACGAAAAAAAAAATTTATTATTTTTATAAAGATAGAAAAATAGAAAATATTTTTGGATTTTTATTTTTTTTATAAGTACGAAAATAAACTTTCAAAAGAAAGGATCTTCAATGCACTAACTCGAAACACCACGTGAAAATCGTACAACTCTCCCTGGCAACGACGCCAAAAACTTGAAATTACTTTAGGAAAAATAATAATCAATCTATCGGGTGTCGTATTCTCGAAGAGAGATGAATTTGAATTTCACGAAAGTATTTTGTTTGATGCTTGATTTTCAAATATTTTGGTTTTTGATTTTAAACTAAGTATATAATAATAATAAACTAGATAATACTAAACAAAGCAATTAAACGAAGAGATATATATAAAAGGATATGCTTGCTAACTGAAGTGTTTAGATCCTTAAGTGTGAATTTAAAGTTCTTATTAATGAATCAATAACTGTCAAAATAATTATCTTCTCACAACGTTGGTTTTTATAGAAAACAATTTTTATTAAGATATC